>OZ035829.1:25465939-25732272 GCA_964034765.1 Knipowitschia caucasica | reverse complement strand
TTGACCCCCAGCTTGTACGAGGGCCTCCTCAGTGGGACGCCCCTAGTGGTGGGGGAGCGAGGCAGAGTGGAACAGCTGAACAGCACGTCAGCGGCCAGCTGCTCGGGCACAGAGTCTGACAGGCAGGGCAGGCGCTGGCCGCGGTAAATGCTCTCATCAGACAGAGTCCTGTGGAGCGAGCGGCGGCGGGTCAGGGGCTGCTCGGGGGGAGACTTCTGCCCGTGCTGAGGAGAGAGAGGCAGGACCAAAGAGACATCATGCTGGAAACTCGCAAAAAGCCCCAAAGAAGTGTGGCCTTCTCTGTGGTCTAAAATTCAGGGGACAGAGCCTTCTCTATGGTCTTATACCCGGAAAGACAGGGCTTTCCCAGTCCATTTACTTTTGTAAATAAATTCTTTACACTCTGTTTAATATTCACATTTTCTGATTTATTTCTCACTACCATCATTTTTTTTCCTTATCTTTATTGGAAGCATCAAGAATGAAAGTGACAAATTGCATAATACGGAAACAATGCGAATAAATATTTACATGAAATTCAAACAGATAAGAAATAAATGGAGGTAGGGAGGGGATGAATTTAATGCCTTTTGGGGTGTTGTTAATTGCTTAATTTGTAACGTGAGAGGTACTATAGATACACAAAGCAAAGCAGCTAACAGCAGTGTTCGAGTCTATCCTAACGCAGAATACACTGAAGAGGAAAATATATAATTGAAAAATGTAGGGATGCACAGAAAGTGAAATTTTGGTATTTGGCCCCCTTGAACCTTTCAACATTTTCCCACATTTCAGTCTTCAAACATAAAGATATAAAATTTAAATTTTTTGTCATGAATCAACAACAAGTGGGACACAATCGCGAAGTCGAACGAAATTTATTGGATAATTTAAACTTTTTTAACAAATAAAAAACTGAAAAGTGGGGCGTGCAATATTATTCGGCCCCTTTACTTTCAGTGCAGCAAACTCACTCCAGAAGTTCAGTGAGGATCTTTGAATGATCCAATGTTGTCCTAAATGACTGATGATGATAAATAGAATGCACCTGTGTGTAATCAAGTCTCCGTATAAATGCACCTGCTCTTTGATAGTCTCAGGGTTCTGTTTAAAGCACAGAGAGAACCATGAAGACAAAGGAACACACCAGGCAGGTCCGAGATACTGTTGTGGAGAAGTTTAAAGCCAGATTTGGATACAAAGAGATTTCCCAAGCTTTAAACATCTCAAGGAGCACTGTGCAAGCAATTATATTGTCCCTCCAAACTTTCATTTCAAACAAGGAGAAGACTGATCAGAGATGCAGCGAAGAGGCCCATGATCGCTCTGAATGAACTGCAGATAACTACAGTACAGCTGAGGTGGGAGAGTCTGTCCATAGGACAACAATCAGTCGTGCACTGCACAAATCTGGCCTTTATGGAAGAGTGGCCATTTCTCAAAGATATCCAATAAAAGTCTCGTTTAAAGTTTGCCACAAGCCACCTGGGAGACACACCAAACATGTGGAAGAAGGTGCTCTGGTCAGATGAAACCAAAATCAAACTTTTTGGCCACAATGCAAAACGATATGTTTGGCGTAAAAGCAACACAGCTCATCACCCTGAACACACCATCCCCACCTCAGCTGTAGTTATCTGCAGTTCATCCAGAGCGATCATGGGCCTCTTGGCTGCATCTCTGATCAGTCTTCTCCTTGTTTGAGATGAAAGTTTGGAGGGACGGCCGGGTCTTGGTAGATTTGCAGTGGTCTGATACTCCTTCCATTTCAATATAATTGCTTGCACAGTGCTCCTTGAGATGTTTAAAGCTTGGGAAATCTTTTTGTATCCAAATCCGGCTTTAAACTTCTCCACAACAGTATCTCGGACCTGCCTGGTGTGTTCCTTTGTCTTCATGGTTCTCTCTGCGCTTTAAACAGAACCCTGAGACTATCAAAGAGCAGGTGCATTTATACGGAGACTTGATTACACACAGGTGCATTCTATTTATCATCATCAGTCATTTAGGACAACATTGGATCATTCAAAGATCCTCACTGAACTTCTGGAGTGAGTTTGCTGCACTGAAAGTAAAGGGGCCGAATAATATTGCACGCCCCACTTTTCAGTTTTTTATTTGTTAAAAAAGTTTAAATTATCCAACAAATTTCATTCCACTTCACGATTGTGTCCCACTTGTTGATTCATGACAAAAAATTTAAATTTTATATCTTTATGTTTGAAGCCTGAAATATGGCGAAATGTTGAAAGGTTCAAGGGGGCCGAATACTTTCGCACTGTGTATATATATATATATAATTTTATATACATATACTGTATATACAGTATATTTCTTGGTGGCTTCAGTTTGTTTTTCTTCAGCTTACATGGAATCGCTGTACACCGCCTCATGCTTGCTTCCCATATGTCCAATGAGATTTGTCGTGTTAAATGATTTTCTAGCAGTCTCCCCTCTTGAAATCTCACAGCAACAATAGAAACATGAATCACATGGAACAAGGCTTAGTATCAGGTCATTCCTTGGCTACAAAAGCGGAGGGATAAAAATTTGGACAGGCACTCGCGCGAACTCTGTGTGCACCCCGAGCTGCGCGCAAGCCATTTATGATGCGACTGTGTAGTTTATAAAAGGGACAGGACGAGGTGATGTGTGACGGACCGGTGAGTACCCAGCGAGACCCGTGAGTACAACGTGTTTAACTCATTGACCGCCATTGACGTGTTGACACGTCAAACCAAATAGTAACGTTGTCTGCCATTGCCGTGTTAACACGTCAATTGCGTGTCCCGCTATTTTCACGTTCCCAGATGTCTATTGTATCTAATATGTATGGGGATGGCTTGAGACCATATTTTATCTAGCCAGCAGGTGGCAGCATCTCTCTGAATGGTCGACATGTGGTGCCTCTTTTTTCTCTGCTTTCTGGTGATTTCAGTAAAACTTCCCTCTACTCAACTGGGGATTACAGGGGAACGAAACAAGCTAGAAACAAAATTTTTTTTGCTGATGAAAGTAGACAGTCCATTCTTTCAGAATCTGGTTCTGGATTTCAGATAGTCATAGTACACAAACGGCTGGCAATATGGGAGTACCTGTTGCTGGCAATGAGTTAATTTACCGCACCATGCCTGGGAATATTCTGCGCGGGAGTGCCCACCTCACATCGGGGAGAGGTGACAGGAGCGCGCGCACAACTAGGGCTTAGTGACAGGGGGAAAGCAATGACTCAGTCACACAAATTGCATGACGCTGATCTTTTTCTGATACTGTAAAATATTGCCAAACGTATAGCCGCAATGTTCTTTGTTTCTTCTACGGAGGAAAGTGCACGGTTTGCATTTATTTTTACAAACCATAAATCGACAGCCATGCCAATGTAGGCCCATTTAAACTACTTTGGGTATTATATAATCATGCATCTCCAATTTCAGAGGTGCCGGCTCAGATAAAGCACTGGTTGTTAACAATGATCATTAAAACGCTGATGAGTTTGTGTCAGGTCCTGGTTTCACATTTTAGTTTGAACATTAGAAAATAATGTATATCTATAATTCAGAGTTACACTCTGTAACTTTAACTCTGTGCCGAGTGCCTCTGTGTCTAGTGCCTCTGTGTCTAGTGCCTCTGTGTCTAGTGCCTCTGTGTCTAGTGCCTCTGTGTCTAGTGCCTCTGTGTCTAGTGCCTCTGTGTTGGACCTTCTCTTTGTGCCTGTGTAGCGGTCGTGGCGGACTGTCCTGGTTCTCCTGTCTCTTGGGTTCCTCCTCCATAGGGGACTTGAGGGACTTGCTGTGGGGCTGAGGAGAGTGCATGTCCCGCAAAGAGGGGCGGGCAGCTGGGGTAGGGATCAGGTCCACGCTGCTCTCACCGGGAGACTTCCTGCACAAAAATTAGAACAGGTCAGGTTTAGAAATGCAAAAATATAATGTCAGCCGGATAATAGGGGGGCTGTGGCTGCATAGAAGAACTGTATTATAGAAGCAGGAATCATCTTCTTCTATAATACACTGGTGTAATGTCTGGCGTAAAATTCTGCTGGTGTAGAATAAGTATAAGCTTTTGAATGCGCTGAAAAACGGCAGGGGTAAGGGCCTATTGCTTTCACAATGATGAATACGTGACAGACGCTTCAGTGCCTTTCACTCACCAAAACGTGACGGTTGCGTGCGTAAACTCAAACGCTTTAAAATGATTTTTCATGTGCCATCGAAAAACCTATTGTGTTTGCTCAGATTCTTCTGCACTTTGAACCTTAATTGGACCCCCTGAACATGCATGAAAAACAAAATTCAGAAATACTAAATTTAATTTTTTGGTGTTTATTTTTATGGGACTAAAAAATGCCAGAACAAACACATACTGTAATTGAAATTGGCCCATTAGTGCCCCCTACAGACTATGTCAAAGTTTTAGATGGGGATAATGACATTTCGTTTTTACTAAATGTTTGACATTTTACACATAATTCTGCTTTGCCCTCTTGATTCAAAAAGTCAATGAGACCCAAGACTTATTTTTTACCCTGTTGCCGTGACGACGTCAAACGCAAATGTACACCTCGCACAAAGATCAAACCAGCCTCGGGCGTTTCACAGATTTGGCTGAAAATTGCCAGTGGCTACTCCATCTCTGCTGCTGTGACCTAAAGGGCTGTTGCTGATTTTCACTAAGAGTCAACTGCAAATATGGTTTGACCCCAAAAAAAATTCTAACAAAAGGTTTCTCAGTGGTTTACAGTACTATCAGATGTACTTAAAAACATATTAAAAGTTTACCAAAGTTTGACTCCAAAAAAGGCCCCATTTTCAAAATGGCGGCCATCAGGTCCTTAAAATGACCATTACTCCTTTGTATTTCTTATAGACCAGGAATATTTGTGTCTGACACCTGTTTGGGTCATATAATATTCAAATTAGTATATTTGCATGAAAAATAAGTGATTAAAAGAACAATTATATATTAAAGCAATTGGTTATATGCATATGTATGCGAAAAAGAAGTACAATTTCCCTTAAGTAATCCCATTTTTCTCTTTTATCATATCGTTTTTCCTAGTGTTGGTGGTTTCTATGGATCATAACCATTATTTTGATTCAAATAAAGAATAAATTCATTAGAACTGTGTGGTACTGTAAAATTAGTCAAAACAGGGCTGCGGCGTGAAGGCTCAGTACCGCAACAGTAGCTCAGTTGGTGGGCGACAGTAGCTCAGTTGGTAGAGCAGTGGCCTTTGGAGTGGATGAGATTCGTCCTGACTATCTTAAGTCTCTGGATGTTGTAGGACTGTCTTGGCTGACACGTCTCTGAAACATCGCGGGGCGGGGCCAATGGAGTGGCAGACCGGGGTGGTGGTTCCTCTCTACAAGAATGGGGGCCGGAGGGTGTGTTCCAATTATCGTGGGATCACACTCGTCAGCCTCCCCGGTAAGGTTTACTCCAAGGTACTGGGCTTAGAAGTATTATACTTCTAAGCCGTCTGGACCTGCCGCACTGTTAGTTTTAAGCTCGTTTATAGCTTGTATTGCATCCAAATGTGAAATCTGATGAAAAGAAAATGATGTCTCAGGAACAACGTCATTTAGTGGATTAGGTAAGTATGGATGACCAGAGTTCTGTGTACTACTTATGGAGGAGAAATATTCATTAAAGCATTCAGAGATTAAGTTAAGATCAGCAATTGTATTATTATTAACAGTGACATGATTGATTGAGTTTTATTTGGACCTACCCAGAAGCTGGTCCAGGTGTTTCCAAAATGGTTTAGGATTATTGTAGTCCAGACCGAGGGCTTCCTTATAGTAATTGGACTTGGCATTCCTAGTTTGGGTTTTGGATTGATTTCTGAGTTGTCTATAGATCTCCCAGTTGTTAGGGTCCTTAGACTCTCTGTATTTAGTCCAAGCTTGGTCTCGACGTTTAAAAAGATTAATTAAGTCAGAGCTAGTCCATGGAAGATGCCGTCCTTTTACGCGAATAGTTTTAAATGGGGCATGTTTATCCATTACTTAAAGGACTTCAGAATAGTTCACCCCAAAGATAAAACCTTGCAGTAATATCACAAAATCATGAGTATGTAAAAATCTCAGTGCAATTTAGACAAGTCCAATGGATTCATAGAGCCAGAAAACATGGGGTTAGACACCAAGATTACTTGGCTAGGTCAAATAATGAATGAGTTAGGATATGTAAAGGGATTCCTGCCCATCTTGGACGCCATCTTAAAAATTACACCTTTTGTTAGAATTTTTTTGGGGTTAGGTGTATTTTTTTCATATATGCAGCCGCCTTTAATGTTAGCTTTTTAGATCAATAGAGTATCTATCTAAGTCACTTGTTTTACAAACAGGAGTCTTTTGCTCCTCTGAAACGGAGGCTGTGTCCCTCATCCGTGCGCCCTCTCTCGTCCTTGTGTCCCGCGTCCCTGTGCTCACTTGCGCGTGTCTCCAAAGTCCACAGAGTTGATTGTGGAGCCAGGTTTCCTCCAGCCAATCAGGTACTTTGACTGAGCGCCCTGTCGGGGGTAGAAGCTCTTGGGTCCAGCGAGGGAAGCCTGGGAGGGGGATGTGGCTGAGGGCGAAGACTCTTCTCTGGGTGAACTGTGAGCCGAGTGCCTGGAGCTGGAGCTGTACAGATTAAACAATTCCGTTATTCGCTGACTTGAACTGTGGGAGTTTGTTCCTCTGGTCTACCACTCTCCTACATTAGAATAGTACAAACATGGATTACCCTTACCCCCACCCTGACCCTGACCCACTCCCTTTCTCTCTCTGGTCTTTCAGTAGCCCACTGTCCTGCTCCTGCCCCACAAAGCTTTATTTTACAGTGTATGCATGGCTTGACAGCTTGCACTAGACCTACAACCAAAACAACAGGTTTGAAATCTCTGCAATCGCTCTTCAGCAGTCGTAGGTTCAGGTGGTTAGAAAGGTTTTTTAAATGTTTGTGAGGGGTTTTACAGCCTAAAAACGCTGAGCTGCTACTGAGAGGATTTCACTTATTGTGGGTTATTTATCAGGGGACCAGTGAAAGATACAAATTTTCTTGCTAAATTAAGTTTTTGTGACAACACATTCGTTTTATCCAGAAAAATGGCTGGCGCGACCCTCCTATGTAAACAGTAGGGTTGGGCGATATTTTTTTTGTACCGGTATAAGTAAATTAAATGATAAGAAAATGCCTTATACCGGTGAAAACGATCATTTAACACTGAAAACGGCAAGCGGAAGACACGTTTGTGTGCGCCGCACTTTGATGACGCATCTGCGCGGCACGTGTAGCAGAGCGGCGTGCAGGAACAACAACAACAGAGCAGAGAGCAAACATGGCTGAGGGCGGCGGTGAAGACCATGGTGAAGACATGCAGATTGTAGAAGACATTGTGCCAAAACGCGGAGCTACCTCAAACATATGGGAGTAGTTTGGGAACTAGATAAAAAGAAGCAATTGTGTGTAACTATCGACAGTGGATCTAATGTTGTGAAAGCAGCTGCCCTAAACAACTGGACTCGCGTGGCTTGCTTCGGACACTCGCGCTCTCTCTCTCTCTCTCTCTCTCACAGTGCCATTGGTAAGCTTTATTTACTGTTTACTGTCATTCATTTTACTTCAATGGATGTGTTTGTCTACATTGCAATATAATTACAAATAAGTTATAATTACATAATTATAGAAACGCAAAAGGATACAAAAAATATATACAGTATTTGATCATTTTGACTATATTGGGATTAGGAAACATAAGCCAAAGTGATCAAATAATTATTTGATAATGCTACACTTTTTATATTACAAAGGACAAACTTTTATATATTTTACAAATTACAAATGTTCACCTTTATTACCTGATGCCTGCAATTTTCAGTATGTACAAAACAGAATTCTCTACAATTCAGTTTTGTTAATATGTTTTATATACAATAGCTGTATTGCACATTTTGCTGCCAATAAATCAGTAAATGCACTTTGAGGCAAGTGTGTTTAAAATTATCAGTGCTAAGTTTTTATAGCTTTTATATGAGGCTTTGTTAAAATTATCATATCGTCATATCGTGATACATACCAACAAAAATCGTGATACATCGATACATCGTTTACTACAACCCTAGTAAACAGTCCGTTTGTCAGAGTAGAGCACTGATGCTGCTGCTCAGTTCAAACACTTTTAAATATGAAAAAAATACAAATATGAAAAACATGTTTATCCCCATGGAGTTGTATTGGCGCTAAACCCTCACCCATACCATCACCCTCACCAGCTGAAATAGAACTATGAGCTATTCTAAACCCCTGAGCGGGACTGGCCCAAAGGCAGACCTGGAGTTGGAACAAATGTCGCTCAGGCTGTAGGTACTGGCGTCCCGGACCAGCAGGTGTGTGGGAGGAGTGCGGCCCTCTCTGCTCTCAGGCGGTGGCCCTGGAGACTCTGCTGCAGCAGGGGACCTCTCCAGCATTCTGCGGCCGCCTTCCGTGGGGCTGTGCCAGGGGGAGGCTGAGCGGTCCCTGTCCCGGCTGTCCCTGCTCGCTCCGGGGGCCAGCAGGGACGTGGTGCTGCCATGGTGCGAGTGCGGCAGGTGCGCAGGGCCGTAGGAGCTAGTGTCGATGCCGCTGTCCGCAGATGAGCCCTGGAGATAGCCCCCTCCTCCCAAGCCATTGGGCTCGGGTTCGCCTTGCTCCCCACTGGAGCTGCCCCCAGGCCCCAGCTCGAACCACTTGTCAGTGTCGCTGTGGCCCCCGCTGGAGGCCGTGCTTGACAGGGTGTTACTGCTGGAGTGACCGGAGTACGGGCTGTCGGACTGCACACAAACAGCAGGTATAAAATCAGCATCATAAGGGCTTTAAACCCTTGTGCTAATGGTGTTAGCCTCCAGAGGGCGCTTTAACAGCCTTATGCACACAGACATCAAAAGTGAGATATTCAAAACTTGGGAAACCGCAGTACAAATAACACTATTGAACCTTTCCAAAACTTTATCCTTGACCTTTCTGGTGTGCTCCTTAGCCTTCATGATGTTTAGTGACTCATACAATGCTGTAAACAAGCTGTACAAATACTTGTGCATGCCCTACTTTTCGCTCTTTTTTAAAAAAAAATTAATAGAATCATTTACCATATTACTTTCTATTAATACCATTCTTCAGAAACTGTTATAATAATCTGCATACATGTTGTATTAGATTAGAATATTCAGTGTTGAAAATTCTCAGACCTGGCTGCTCTTCTTGGGAGACAGATGGATGACTTGCTCCTGCCTCTGGATACGAGGGCCACCAGAGAATCCTGCTCCAGACTTTGAGGACGGAGCATCTGCAACAAAAGCCAAAGACAACATTTACTACTGACATCAAAGACCTGCAACTGCTGCAGCAGCAAAGGCCCTGGGGCAAACAGACTTGAGAAATACTACTAATCTAAACCCTCACCCCCTCCAACCACCCCAAATCTCACACACACACACACACACACACACATCTGTCTTGCGCAAATATGTCCAGAAACACACACCTCTGCTGGTCACAGCAGCAGAGGTGGTAGTTACATATCTAATATAAGTATAAATATAGGTTTATACAGTATAATGGGATTTGTTTTCCATGTTTTTGTAACGTCTTCTGTATGGATAACACTGTACCGACTAGGAAGGTACAGTGCTTTTCCAACAACCACCCATGGGTGACCCCTGAACTTAAAGTCCTCCTGAACCTCAAGAAAAGGGCTTTCCTCTCAGGGGACAGCACGAGTTCCAGTGGAAGATTAGGAGGGCCAAGAAGGACTATGGGAAAAAGCTGAAGCAGAACGCCTGTGACGTGTGAAGAGGCCTAAAGAACATCTCCGGTTTCAGACAGAGTGCCAGAGGGACAGCGGATGGAGACCAGTGCCGGGCGGATGAATTTAACCAATAATTCAACCGGTTTGATTCTTCCCCCTTCTCCATCTGCCCCCCTTCTCGCCCCCACCTCTTCACACGTGTCCAGCCCACTGGACACTGCCTTCGGCTGCCCCGGCCCTCCTGCCCCCACATCCCCAGCCCCCACCTCTGACAGTACACCCCGGTCCCACCCCCTCTCCATCACACCGGACGCAGAGGAAATCCCCAGGACCGGACGGGATCAGTCCCAGGCTGCTGAGGACCTGCGCAGAACAGCTCTCTGAGGTCCCCAGCTACATCTACGACCTGAGCCTCAGCCTGGAGAAGGTCCCTGTCATGTGGAAGACCTCCTGTGTGATACCTTTTCCTAAAATAGCACACGCCAAGAATCAGGCTCACTATAGACCAGTCACACTGACCTTCCACGTGATAAAGACCACAGAGCGGCTCACCCTCACCCATCTCCGCTCTGTGTTCAGCCCCACCCTGGACCCGCTGCAGTTCGCCTACAGGCCCAACATCGGAGTAGAGGACGCCGTCATCTACTTACTGCAGCGAACGCTCTCCTACCTGGAGCCCGCCAGGAGCGCTGTGAGGGTCATTTTTTTTTACTTCTCCAGCGCTTTCAAAACCATCAGACCGGCACTGCTGCGAGGGAAGATGGAGGACGCGGGAGTGGACAGTAGCCTCACTGCATGGACCATCAACTACCTCTTGGACCAACCACAGTACGTGCGGTTGCGCAGCTGTGAGTCTGCCGCACTGTCCTCTCACCGTGTCTTTTCACCATCTACACCATCTACTCCGCCATCATGGGCTGTGTGTCTGAGGGGAACAAACTGGAATACCGGTAAAGTCCGGTTATCACAGACTTTGTTGACTGGTGTGAGCGCAACTACTACGTGTGTTTGAACACCAGTAAGACCAAGGAGATGATAATCGACATCCGGAGAAAACAAACTGGACTGGTCCCATAACACCAACGCCCTGTACAAGAAGGGCCAAAGTTGCCTCATCCTTCCGAGGCGGCTGGGGTCCTTCAGCGTGAGCAGGCCTCTGCTCAGGACATTTTATGACTCTGTGGTGGCCTCTGCCATAAACTACGCTGCCATGTGGTGGGCCCCGGGCAGCACAGAGCAGGACAAGAGTAGATTGAACAAGCTGGTCAGGAGGCCCAGCTACACTCTGGGCTGCCCCCTGGACTCTGGAGGTGGTGAGGGACAGGAGGGTGCTAGCAGAGCGGTGATGGTTTATGTCGGTGTTACTGTGTTGTGTTTTTATGTCCGTCTCATGTGTATTTTCAAAGTAGAAGCCTGTGAGTCCAAGACAAATTTCCTATGGGACATAATTAATCTTGAATGTAGTCAAAGTCACCTCCATCATGGACAACACCTCCCACCCACTGCACAGGACTGTGGAGGAGCTGAGGAGCTCTCTCAGTGGAAGACTGAGGCCCCTTCAGTGCAAGAAGGACCGCTACCGCAGGGCCTTTATCCCCACCACTGTCAGACTCTACAATAATCACTTGCATTAGGACTGAAAAACCTGCACTACTACTGACACTGTTTCTTGATTTCCACTTTTTATTGTACATAATATATCCTGCATTTAACATTAACTTTTGCACAATCTTGAGTGTTTCTATCCATGCCAGATGTGACATGTACATTTCTCCTGTGTGAGATCTTGAGTAATGTGGGGCAACCTAGAGTGATGGCCGCACACTAGACCGCTCCCCGATACTCATCCTATTATTTTTACTTTTGGGGTCGTGCTCTTCTTATAACGTGCAAGTTTTTGTTACTTTTTCTGCGCAGAAGGCTTTATTCGAGTGGCAGTCGCGGGAAACATGCCAAACACCAGTAAAGTAAACTTTTTCAAAAGGGGCCACGGCCACGAGGCTAACTACAAAGAGGCTCGCTAGCACTCCTCTACCGCAGCCCGAGGCTGATGCTAGCAGCGGAGTGTAGGGGGAAGAGGACCCGGGGAAGAGGACCCGGAGATGAGCAAAACCACGTTTGACGAGCTGAGGAAAATGAATGCTACTCTACAAACCATGGCGGCTGATATTATTACTATTAAGGAGACTTGAAGGAATCCTTGGAAAGCATCCAGGCCCGCATGGGTGAGGCGGAGCAGCGCATATCGGACCTGGAGGATGGCCACGAGCGAGCTAACTCCAAGTTGGAACCAGAGTTGATGTACTGTGGTCACGGGTGGAGGACTTGAAGAACAGGAGGAGGAATAATGTTGGTATCGTTTCTCTTAAAGAAGGACTGGAAGAGCTTGGGAAAATGGCAAAATATGTGGAAAAGATCTTAGAGGACGCACTCGGGCTTACTGGCAGTGAATTTGAGATTGAACGCGCCCATCTCATCCCTATTCCTGTTCCAGACCCATAACAAACCGAGTGCGGTACTTGTTCGCTTCTTACGCTCTTCTGCAAGGGAGAAGGTACTACAGGTGGCCAGGGAGACGCGTGGTATCCACTGGGAGGGGAGCAAGCTTTCAATCTTCGAAGACTTCACGAGAGAGCTGGCGGAAAATAGGAACGCGTTTGTTGCGGTGAAAAAACATTTACGAGAGCTACAAGTGAAGCACCGACTAGTCTATCCTGCCACTTTGTTTACTTGGAATGGTCAGAAGAAAACCTTCACTGATGGGAAAGAGGCTGAAAGGCATTTGTGGCTTCCACGCAAGTGCACAGAGGGGATCCTGTGCTTTGACCAATCAACGCCGCTGATCAGAGCAGCAGCAGAGCGGAGTCAGAGCGGAAAGGAAACAAGCAGAGTTTGTGGCAGTAAAGTGTGGATTTAAAGAAAACCAAAGGATTTAATAAGAAAATAAGTTCAGGATGACAAGGGACACTAAAATCCCCACAAAATCCGATATTTCTGAAAGCTGTAGTTTGTCAGCTGAGGTCGAGCTGTTTTAATTTACATTGTGTTCTATTGGACTTTTCTGAATTTCGTGAATTTAGTTTGCAGTATCACAGGCGTCCCCTGTGTCCATGGGTGGGACAGCTATAAGCTAGTAATACCTATCCAGTTATTATAGATCCATGGTAACCAAGTGGCTACTCCACCTTGTGATCTTTCCTGCTCCACCTCTGCTCCTGTAACCTAAAGGGCTGTTGCTGATTATTACTATTTTTTACTTTTTAGAATGATAAATTTTATTTTTTGTATTTGCTACTACTGGACACTTTAATTTCTCCAACAGGGATCAATAAAGTCTCTATCTATATCCAGCAACTTGGCACAGCCATTGAACAGGAGTGAAACAACATTCCACAGGCGACAATTGACAATCTGATAAACTCTATGCGAAGAAGATGTGTTGCACTGCATGAGGCAAATGATGGTCACACCAGATACTGACTGGTTCTTAGTCCACAGACCCCCAATAAAGCAAAATAATGCACATTTCAGAGTAGCCTTTTATTGTGGACAGTCTAAGGCACAACTGTACACTAATCGTGATGTCAGATCAGCTTCTTGATGTGGCACACCTGTGAGGTTGGATTGATTATCTCAGCAAAGCAGTGCTCACACTCACACATTTAGATAGATTTGTGAACAATGTTTGAGATAAATGATAATATTGTGTATCTGGAATTAATTTGAGATCTTTAAGTCCATCTAATGGAAAATGGGAGCACAGACAAAAGTGTTGCGTTTTTGTTGAGCACACACACAAAGTTTAGACACGCTTTCTCATTCAATGAGTTTCCTTTCTTTTCATGACTATTGACTGTAGATTCACACCCAGTCTGTGTAAGGGCTATTTGACCAATACGTGAGACCAATCTCTCACGTATGTGTCTCCGGCATTCTGAGCGTTATTATGGGATCATGGGCGGGTCATTCGGTACATGCGTCAGAAGCGTCAATTTTAATTAAGTTAACGCAATAATTTTGACAGCCCTCGTAATAATTATAAGATAAGATGTGCTTTATTTATCTCACAAAGGAGAAATTTACATGTCACATTGGCATGGATAGACACACTCAGATTGTGCAAAAGAAAGAAACATGTTACATGCAGGATAATTATGTACAACAAAAGTGTCAAGTGGCAATTGGAAACAGTGTCAATAGTAGTGCAGGTTTTCACACAGTGACCATTTAAAGTGACAGTCTGACAGCGGTGGGGATAAAGGCCCTACGGTAGCGCTCCTTCCTACACTGAGGGTGCTTTATGCCGCTTTTCCACAGTATCAGTACGGTACAGTACAGTACACTTCAGCACGGTTATTTTGCGTTTCCACTAGTGGATGGTATGGGAGATTTGAGTACTTTTCCGTACTGCCTCAGCCTTGGTTCCATCCCCATAGTACCCGTGCCATGACGTCACGTCGGCCTACTGCCTTACACTGATTGGGAAAAACAACTCAACCGCCATCTTTAAAACCGGGTGCTCTGCTCGGCTCTGCTTCGGCTACATTACGTCCTCCTGACTCCAGAGAAATGGAATCGCACAGAAAGCCCCAAAAGTCCTGGTCGGTGGACGAGGTCCACACGTTGCTCTCTTCAGGCCAAAGAAAGAATTCAAAGGCAGCTCGAGGCTCAACCAAGCCCCGGCGATCCAAGATGGCGCCCTATTCAAATGAATGGTTGTGCTCAGTGGCGCTTTGTGACGGCATGGGGGCTGAAAGATTAGCGGAAGTTGCCTGAAACTCGCAAAGATCTATGGGAAACTCGCAAAGATCTATGGGAAACTCGCCTGTATTTGGGCATCGTCTGGTCCTCCCGGTTCTGCGCAGTGGATGATCTCCCATAATGCGTTGCGCCAAACACGCGTGTGTGGGTCTCACACCGGGTCTCACGCACGTGCACAGAGGGGCTCGGCTGTGCTCTGACCAATCAGAGCAGTTCATCAGAGCAGGAGTTAGAGCGAGAGCCAGACGAGTAGAGTTTGTGGAACTAAAGTGTGGATTTAAACAAAACCGAAGGATTTAAGAAGAAAAAAAGTTCAGGATGACAAGGGACACTAAAATCCCCACAAAATCCGACCTTTATGAAAGCTGTAGGTTCTCTGTCAGCTGAGGTTGAGCTGTTTTAAAATGCATTGAGTCCTATGGGGAAAATATCTGGGTAGCCCACGTGAATTTAGTCTGGTTCAGTCTGCAGTACCGCGAGAATCCCCTGAGCACATGGGTTATTCAGCTACAAGCTAGTAATACCCTATCCAGTTAATATAATAGATCCATGGGCTCAACACAGTTTTCAGGGAGATCACCCAGCTCTGGATTTGTGACTAGTCTGGGGTAATCCTGGAAGTGGTAGATGTGTTAAGTGTAGTATAGTTGTAGCTTTGGAATCCAGGGTTAGTGAGTGAGCAGAGTCTAAAGCTAGCGCTAGCATTAGCTATAGCCTAGCCGTATCCTCGGACATGCAGCCCTCCTCTGCACACACAGGCTTCTGTTGCTACAGGTCCCATTCAGATTGTACAGAGCAGTCAGCACCATTGACTTCACAGTTTCCGAGTCAGTCTTTTAAGACATAAGCTTTTTCAAAAAACTACTTGGTCTAAGGCAAATTGTAAGTTTCATCTGATCTTATCGTCGGCCTGTCAAATATTCCTCTGATGGCTCTACTCTGTTCTTGCAAATTAACTATAAACTATATTATTTCTTAAGGTCTTCATCTGCTCACATCCTGCCCATTGTGCTTAAAGTGTCAGACTGTGATTCATGCAGGAGGTAAGTGCATATTTGACTTTTATTGCCCCAGCAGCAGCAGCAGCAGCAGCAGTGCGTCTCCTGTAGATGCAGCCAATCAGCGCGCTCCCTTTGAAAGCGCAGCGATGGGAGGAGAATCCGCTCTCAGGACTTTTCTTTGGGGGGTTTTCAGACTTCTTTTTCATGTGTCGCTTAACCACAGGAGAGACGCCACCGCCAGCGACTTAAAACACTCCCCAAAAAAAGCAATAAAGAACCAGCCTTTCTCTCTCTGGACACATCGGGAATCTAACAAAACTTCTTCCCCCGCGCGTAAAGACGATAGCGCTCGAATCTACTTTTTGCAATGGCAGCGTGGAACTCGGGACTTTTATGAAGGATTCTTGCCGTTTACAGTGGGAGATCCTTCGCTGGGTTTTGGAGTCAAACCACGAAACCAAGCAGCAACATTGTCTCGCTATTACGAGCTGGAAAACTTCAGACATGAGTGCGTTGGTTGTGTGCGCCCTGCTTCTTTTACAAGTAAGTCATTGTGTTTTTGTTTTTTTTGGGTACATAGGAATTTGCCCATACATATGCCACTGAAGATGGAGCGTTTTGAGATAGTATTTTCAAGTTGAAGCTGAGTTTTCTTTCCTGGAGAGACGTTTTGGGACTATGCGTTTTTGGATATATAATAAATTATATCTTCATACAAATGTGGTAATGTATATTTTTGGAGGATTTGTGTCTGGACTATGCACAATTATTACACCCATAGACGTCATTCAACGCTTGTGAATGAAGTCTATGTATGAATTAAATCTTTAAAGTTCTGATCACTCTACATTATAAAATTAGAAAAATTTAGAAAATTAGAAAATTATAGTTGGCTATATTGTTGGCATCTGGTAGAAAAAATGGTCAAAATATGAACTTTCGTGAATAAAAACCCCAGTTACCTAATGTAACTAAGGTTCTATGAATATGTTGCGAAGCCCTTTAGGCTTCGCTAATGCATATCTCTCGGAAGCATCGCTTCCCGCCCTGAGAAGATCAAACGATCCACCCTCCAATCACCTTCACGTCCTGGCGTAGGTCTGTCCCCTATAAAAAGGGTCATGCACCACAGCTCTTCTCCTTTCGAACTCAGCCGAATAAGAGAGGGCAGGCCTGCTGGGCTCGAAGCTAAAGGGCTTCGCAACATATTCATAGAACCTTAGTTACATTAGGTAACTGGGGTTTCTATTTCATATGTTGCTTCGCCCTTTAGGCTTCGCTAATGCATAACATAGCGAAGCCCAGACCAATGTACTCCCAGCAGGCATGAACTCTGGTGATTGGAGCAAACTCGTGACCCTCCTGCTCATACCGCAACCAAGCGGTAGAAACGGAGGTCCTACGAGCCATAGAGAAAGGGATGCAGGGCTACCTCTCCCAAGAGTGCCCGCGCATTCCCCAACCTGCAAAGCAGGAAAGAATTCAGAACAAACCTGGGCAGGCAGCCTCTCCCAAGAGCACCTGAACCCCAGGAATGTAGAGCAGACTGCAGAAGGGTCTAGGCCGCCTCTCCCAAGAGCGCCTACCCCTACTGCAGAGGTGTCCAGGCCGCCTCTCCCAAGAGCGCCAACACCTCTCCACATAACCCTAGACGAAGGAGGAACTAGGGCCGCCCTGCACTCAAAACCGAATGAGCCACAGAGTCAGAGGCCACATCTAGTAGGTAAAACTGCACAAAGGTCGAGGGGGAGGACCAAGACGCCGCTCTGCAGATCTCCTCCACCGAAGTGCCACGGAACAAAGCCACCGAAGCGGCAACCCCGCGAGTGGAGTGAGCCCTCAACTGGGCCGGAGGCGGCAAGCCCTGAGCCTCATACGCCAAACGAATAGCAAGGCAAAGCCAGTGGGCCAAGCGCTGTGGAGACAAAGCAGCACCCTGACTCCTGGTGCCAAACCCGACAAACAACTGATTCGACCGTCTGAGGTCAGACGTGCGGTCCAAATAGCATCTCACAGCCCTGATCGGGCAGAGACTATGACGCCGCTCTTCCTCCTCCGAAGCATGCGGAGGAGGGAAAAACGGTCTCACCCTGATCACCCTAGATCTGAAAGATGACGTGACGACCTTGGGCTGGAATGCCGGGTTAGGCCACAACTCCATCATGCCCTCCCGATCGGGGAGGGACAAACAAGACGGCTGCATGGAAAGGGCGCACAGATCCCCAGACCTCTTGGCCGAAGCCAACGCCAACAACAATGCCGTTTTGTAGGACAAACAGGCAATGGTCGCATTGTCCAGGGGTTCAAATGGAGGCCCCGACAGACCAGCTAAGACCACCTGAAGGTCCCAAGACGGAGCCGACCGCCGGAGGGGAGGTCTGATCCTGCGGGCCCCTCGGAGAAAGCGCTTCACCAAGGGGTGGCTACGCGCAGAGTGGCTACCAAACCCCACGTGCCCTGTGGTAATGGCCGCCGCGAACACACCCAGAGTGGCGGCCGCCCTTCCCTTCTCCAGCAAAAACTGGAGAAAAAGCCAAGACCTCCTGGATGGAACACGAGGTGGGGTCCAGGCCTCTGTCCACGCACCAAGAGGCGAAGAGTTTCCAGCGAACCTCATACGCTTTGGTGGTGGATGTAGCCCTCCCACCCTGAATAGTAGCGACCACTGAGGGAGGGAGACCAAGGCTCAACAGTTTCCCCCTTTCAGCCTCCAGACCATGAGCCTGTGTCCCATGACAGGGCGTGAGTAAAGGGCTCCCCCTGCCTGTCTCAGAGCATCGGGACGGTCCGGAATGGGCCAAGGCGGACCGAGCGCCATGCTCACCAGGTCCGGATACCACCTGGCTCCCGGGCTGTCCGGCGCCACCACCAGGATGGAGACCCCCTCCCTCCTTACCCTGTAAAGTAGGGCTGCCAAGAGCCGGAGAGGCGGGAAGGCGTAGAGGAGACCGTTGGGCCACGACCTGTGCGCCATGGCGTCCACCCCGAGAGGGGGCTCGTCGCTGGACCTGAGCGAGAACCAGAGTGGGCACTGTGCGTTCTCTGCATTTGCGAAAAGGTCGGCCACCGGTGTTCCGAACCGGAGCCAGACCTCCGCCACGACCGCTGGGGCGAGACCCCACTCGTCCCGCAAGGCCCCGCCCCTGGACATCCTGTCGGCGGCCACGTTGCGCTCGCCTGGGATGTGACGGGCCCTCAGAGAGGCTAGGTGAACGTTCGCCCACAGAAGAACCTCCACTGCTAGCCTGTGAAGGGCGGGGGACCTGGTCCCCCCCTGCCTGTTCAGGTAAGCTGCCACAGTGGTGTTGTCCGTCCGAACAATCACATGTTGGCCCTCCAGTCTGGTCACAAAATGGGCCAGCACTAACCGCACCGCCTCCAACTCCAGGAGGTTGATGTGCCCCAAGGGGGAGGACCAAACGCCTCCTGCCGAGTGGTGGCCGAGCACGCCTCCCCAACCGCTCAGTGAGGCGTCCGTGAAGACCTCGATGTGGTGGTCCACCAGACCCATTCGAACTCCCTCCTGGAGTCGACCTGGGGACAGCCAGAAGGCGACGTCGTTCCGAGCCCTCTCCGACAGTCGCTCCCTCCGTGATAAACCCCTGAGGTGTGAGAACCACCTCTGGAGATATCGCATGTGCAGCAACCCCAGTCTCACCACTGGATGGGCTGCTGCCATCATGCCCAAGAGTGACCGGATCTGCCGCGGTTGGACCCGAGGTTCGCCCAGAACGACCCGGCCCAGGTTTTGAACCGCCGCTTGTCTCTCCGGCGAGAGTGAAGCCGTCATGCTCCTGGAATTCAAGACCAGCCCCAGATACGAAATCTCCTGGGCCGGGCACAGGGAGCTTTTGTCCATATTGATCACAAACCCTAGCCGGGCAACGTGGTTCATCACTCTGGACGTGTGATCCTGCGCCTCCTCCCGAGAGGAGGCCAGGATCAGCCAGTCGTCTATATACGTCAGTATCCTGAGGCCCTGACGCCGAAGGGGTTCTAGCGCCGCCTCCACACACTTGGAGAAGGTGCGGGGGGCTAGGGAGTAGCCGAACGGGAGTCGGCAATACTCGAAGCACCCCCCTCCCACAGAAAACCGGAGGAACTTCCTGTGCCCCAGAGCAATGGGTATGTGGAAATACGCGTCTCTGAGGTCCACGGAGGACATCCAGTCCCCGGGCCTGATGCTCAGCAGCAGCTGTTTGACTGTGAGCATGCGAAACGGTCGCTTGGCTATGCAGCCGTTGAGGACGCGCAGGTCCAGAATGGCCCGCACCCCCCCGCTCTTTTTGGGAACAATGAAGTATGGAGAGTAAAACCCTGTCCCTGCCTTGAGCGGGTCTACCTCCGCTACCGCGCCGCGCTGCAGAAGCGCGTCGACCTCCCTGTGAAGCGCCACGGCGTCCTCCGGGCTGCATAGCCCTGTCTGGAGAATGCCGCAGAAAGGAGGGGGCCGCCGGGAGAACTGGAGAGCATAGCCCCGATGCAGCACTCTGCGTATCCACGGTGTTCCCAGGAGCCCTGCCTGTTCCCATACGGTGACAAAATGAGTCAAGGGAAGCACGGCGGGATGGGAGGAGGGAGTAAGGCCCGGCCCGCCCACAGACGTCCCTCCTGGGGAGGCATCGGATAGTGGGGGGCCCCTGGGAAAAGGGCTGAGCCCTAGCTGCGGCCCTGGGCCTTTTCCCGGGCGGCAGAGTGAGGGCAGACGCGCTGCGCTTCCGTGGAGCAGAGCCCCCGCACCCCAACACTGCGGACTGAGGGGGGGCCGGGCAGGCCCACTTATCGCTCTGGACCGTGGGGGGCCCCTGAGAAGAGGGCCGAGCCCTGACTGCGGCCCTGGGTCCTTCACCGGGTGGCAGCGTAAGGGCAGGCGAGCTGCGCTTACGTGGAGCCGAGCCCCCTTTCCCCAGCACTGAGGACTGAGGGGGGGCCGAGCAGTCCCCCTTAATGCTCTGGATAGTGGGGGGCCCCTGGGAGGAGGGTTGAGCACTAGCTGCGGCCCTGGACCTATTTCCGGGTGGCAGCAAGAGGGCAGGCGTGCTTTGCTTCCGCGGAGCCGGGCCCCCGCCCCCCAACACTGGAGACTGAGGGGGGGCCGAGCAGTCCCCCTTGTTCTTCTGGATAGCTGCGGCCCTGTGCCTCTCACACGGAGCGCTGTGAGCTGGTGCTGCTGGCGCACAAGGAGCGTAGGAGGGGAGCGCACGGTCACGCACTCCCTGCCCGCGGGAGGCGAAACCACGGGGAGTGCACTGCGAACCTGGAGCCTGCCTCCAACGTGCCACCTCGCAGCGCGTTGAGAGAGGCTCCAGACGCCCTGTAGAGGAGCAGCGTTGGCCAATTGCTGAGTGAGAGGGAAAAGGGAAAGAAGTTGGCTCTTTATGGGAGTAACGGGCCTGCTTGCGGCCTTTATTAAAGTATTTTCCCTCCCCTCCCTGTAGTTGGAGAGCCGGGGTGGCTGCCGCTCCCCCGTTGGTCACGAGCTCGCTGTCTCCCGCGCACAGGACCCAGAGCGCCTCCAGGCTCTGAACGATGCGGGGGGGCCGGGCGGTCACGGGTTCTTCGCTCCGCATAACCCGGACGCCGTGCCGTGGGACGAGGAGCCCGCGGAGGGCGGAGATGCTGTGCCAACTGAGCGGAGGTCTTGGACGCTGTTTCCATCCGCTCCACGAGGGTCTGGATGTCTGGTCCAAACAAGGAAGAGGAGGAGAGCGGCAGATCCAGAAGGCGCCGCTTATCAGCATCCCTGAGAGGTGACAGGCCCAACCAGAGATGGCGGCAGGCGACCTGGGCCGCACACATGGACCTACCACCGTCCACCGCTAAGCCCTGTGCCATGCGGAGGAAGGTGGCCATAGTATCCTCAGCCTCCTCGATCTCCGTCCGGGAAAGCTCCTCCCGACCCCGGATGAGAGTGTCGAGGGAAGCAGCGAGGAGAGTCATGTTATTTGCCAAAGCAACGACCTGTGTTGCATTGGCATAACATCTGTCGAGCATGGAGATGGTCAGCTTGTCCCGCTCGGAGGGAGCTGCCAGTCCAGACCACGGAGATGAAGCTGGAAGCAGAGACAGGCGCATTCCGTCTTCTATGGGAGGAACGCCTGACGGCCTAGGCCATGCGTCCACTCCTGCATACACTCCGTACGCCAAGGCCGGGGATTTGGCTGCCATGGGCCTATCCCACTCACGGCTGGCATAATGCAGCAGCGGTTCCATCCTGGGAGCAACCACCTCGCGTCTGCGTCGTCGGGGGGAGGGAGCGAGGGACTGTAAATAGTCCACCGGAGGCGAGGCGGGCTGGACCGGCATCGCCATACGCATCCTGACCACAGCCGATGCGGTCAAATGCGAGAAACGATCCAGGGGATAGCGCTCGCGTTGCCCCACCTCCTGGGAGTAGGAGGACTGGGCATCCTCCTCGCAGGGCTCCACCAACTCCCCCTCATCGTCGTCGGACCCTGGTCCAGATCCAGAGCCTGACATCTCCGCTGATCCAGGCGAAGCAGCAGTGTGGGCGGAGGGTGGCACACCATGAGCGAGGGCACCCTGGGCATCACTACAGGCGGCGTTGAGTAGCCCGCTGCGCCTGTCGCGCTCCTCCCTGGGGAGCGCGAGGCAAGCCACACAGCTGGGGCTTTCCTCCGCGGCATGACGCCAGCCCAGGCAGAAGACGCAGGACTCGTGGCGGTCAGCCAGGGAAAGTGCCGCTGGGCACGAGTCGCAGACCCGCAGCCTGACACCGGAGGGTGACAGATCTTCAGGCGCGGCGAACTTGCTTGATGACATCCTATTCCAATGATCGAAGCTTCTCTTAGGCAAGCTGAGAGAGAAAGGAGAAGAGCTGTGGTGCATGACCCTTTTTATAGGGGACAGACCTACGCCAGGACGTGAAGGTGATTGGAGGGTGGATCGTTTGATCTTCTCAGGGCGGGAAGCGATGCTTCCGAGAGATATGCATTAGCGAAGCCTAAAGGGCGAAGCAACATATGAAATAGAACTGGGGCCAATTAATAGTTTTGGATCATATAGCCATATGTCTTGGTCCAAACTGGTCCACACTGGGACTGTTTCTGGTTAAATTTTTACATCTGGTCACCATACATTTTAAGTTGTGCCATTCCTTACACTTTTTTTTTGTTCTTTCGGGGGTTTTATTAGGCAGGGATTGTGGCCATAGATCTATAGGGTAAATTGCAGCTTCAGTGAATTGTGGGAAAGTGGTATTTAAAGGATATCAGCGCGAACAGAAGACGTGCAGACAATAATTTGACACTCATCTCTCCTCTGGGCGTTTGGTCCTGCCCTGACACGCACGCTGGGAGTCCTGGGTCCATTTGGTTCAACTGTTTTTTTTCTTCATGTTTTAATGCATTTTTCGCATTCCATATCGATGCATCTTTTACACCGTGTTGGTTACGGGAATGTCTGCATGTATAATGTGGATTATCAGGAGCCTTCGTTGTTTCAGTGGGGCCTGAAAATCCGGAGCAATTATCATCATTTTCTCCTACTTTGTGGTCTGGGGTCACGTGACTTTCCAGCACTTAACAGATGCAGTCAGTTTAATGGGTTACAGTCAAAGCCTTTATGCATTCTGTATTGTTATCCCCACATCTGTTTATTTGGAAATGTTACTGTAGCCTGTGCTGGTCAAGTCTCTGCTGGTATTGTCTCTGCTGGTCATGTAAGTTATGGTCTCTTTTTTTCTTATCTCTTTTAAATCAGTGGTGGAAAAGTATTCAAGGTATACCTACTAGTATTGGCTACACATAAAGGCAAAAAGTCATAAATAATGATTTTTGTTTTGTTCCAATAGAAATAGTCTTGTAAAAGTTATTTGCTGTGACCCTGTGAGTCACTATTTGACGTTTTGGGCTGAGAGCTGATTGGTTGAGTAACAGTGGAGCTCTCTTTATCAACTCTCTGTCTGAAATCAAAACCTGAAACTAAACGGTTTTGCTACAGTGTCAAGTTTCATGGATTTAATTACATAGTTTATTATTTTGTTGTTTGAAAGTTTGGCCTAACCCAGCTTTAGGCGTTTTAAAACCATCTTCAGTTCCTCACTGTATAAATGTGCTTCAGCAGGAGTTTTCACATGCCGGCCAGACAGAAAAGTGAAAAAGAGAGAACCACCCTCACTCAGCAAAGTGTCAAATAGGGCTCTTTCTTATGCTAAAGAAAATATGTTTTCCAATAAGAATGTATAAGAAATCAAATGATGTGGTCATATTTAATCATAAAAGTCAGGTCCCTCGCTTTAAAATGTTGAATACTTGCTTAATTAAGTAGATTTCTGTCACAGCCTGTACATGCTTGTGCATATTGTGACAAAAAAATATTCTCTGCAAATTAGTCTCTCCTGCACTGTCTCACTTTTGATATTTACAGTCTATGGTCTCACCCAAGGTCTGTAGAAAGAGCAGATATCGCACACCAAAAAGTTAATGAATAAGGTGCAGATGCGAGAATCAAAATGTTGTGGTCAAAAGAAAAGAAAAACATGATCAGACGAAGGCATAAAGCCAAAACGTCATGAATATATAAGATTTTGCAGTCAGAATGTAATTAAATCAGATAAAAACTACTCAAGAAATGATTATCTCATATTTAATCGTTTTTTGCAGTGTAACAAGAAGTCACAAACTAGGAAATGACTTTGGCTCTCGATGCAAACAAGTTCAAGACTAAGATAATAAATAGATAATAATAATAAAAATCTACAAAACATATAAACAGCCTATACATACTCGCAAATATGATGTGACAAAAAAAAAGTAATCCTTAGTATTCTCTGCAAATGTTTCTCATTCTCTGCAATATTATTTCACTTTATTGCATTCCTCCGCTCCCTTCCTTTCGAAAAACCCTTCTTGGCAAATACAGGCGCTCATCCCTTAGTAATTAGTTCCTCATGGTTCCCTCTTGTGTTTTAAAGAGCTGTAATCAGAGCGGTTCGGGATGTTCTTGCAGACTTTTCGCCCTGGCACCAAACCCATGGTCTCCGCTCACAGGTCACCAGCGCCGGAGAGAGAGTCAGAGCATCCTTTTGTGTGTTTATTTCCACGCAGATTAGATTATGTGTGGGAATTCCAGCCGATACGCTTCAAATGTGGTCACTTCAAACGGTCTGCGAGTGTCCCAGGCATCCAGGCACTTGTGTGTGTGTGTGTGTGTGTGTGTGTCTGTGTGTGTGTGTGTGTGTGTGTGACGAGTGAGTGGCCAGGACAGCCGTGGACTCTGAGAGCGCCATTGAAAGCTCCTCGGTGGTCTCTCTGTTCCCGCTTTCAGATTTAATTGAAGAAAGCAACTGCAGGCCGGCATTTTTGAGACTTATGCCCAGAGCAGGAGCGTTTCAAGGGGATTAAGGGATGTGGGTTGAGGCCCCGATTGTAGTATATAAAACAAATAAAGTAGTAGTAATCTTTATGCCTTTTCACTGCAGATCTGAGTCTCAAAGCAGTTTACAATAGTTAATTTTTGGGCATTTGTCTCTCACTCCACACATAGATGGGAGCAGGGTTGCCAGTACAGGAGGCGCATGCAATAACTATTGGACATGTTTTTAGTGGTAGGGGAAACTGGAGTACCTGGAGGAAACCTACGCAGACACGGGGAGAACATGCAAACTCCACTCAGAAAGGCCCTGGTCCGACCGGGATTCGAACCCAGGACCTTCTTGCTGAGAGGCGAGAGTGCTATCCACTCAGCCACCGTGCCGCCCACGGTGGCTGAGCAACGTATTAGTTCTTGCTTCTTCATATTGCTGAAGTTGGAGTTTATAGATTACTTCCTTATTATGCTAAAGCTAGAGATTTTTGTCGCAGCAGGAAGAGTCTTGTTTAAGAAAGATTAAGCGAACAAATCATGCCACAATATGCTGTCAGTATTGCTGTATTTTATTTCATTGTGTGTGTGTGTTGTCTGTTCTACTTTGGCCTTCTTTATCAAAAAAGAAAATAAAACATGTTATTTTTTGCATAGTCTTATTTTAGACCTGGTTTAGACACAAATCAATTCCATTAAATTATTATTTTCTATAGCCCTAAATCACAACAGTTATCTCTGAGGACTTTACAAAACCGTCAAATTTGCCAACACAGATTAGAGAACAGTTCAAACACTTTCGAATGCGCTGGAAATGGCAGTAAGTCCTGAGTAGCTCTGAAACAGTTGTTGTTTTGTGCTTTACAATTGTTATTTTTCTTGGTTTTGTCTACCTGTAAATGTTGCTGCAGTGTTCATGGTTTTACACTGATCCAGACCAGATCAGAGAGGATTCACGGACCGAACAAAGCAGATCAAGCAGAAATACTTGAGGACTGCTAATTTTTTGGAAAAATGCTAACAAAGCATTTAGCATTTCACTCTGAACCAGAGCAGAGAAAATGGTCCGAACCAAGCGGCTTCACCACCTCTGCTGCCTGGATCATCACTAACATGTTCTTAAGTGGTAGTTAATACAAAATAGATACAGGTTCCTCAGTATAACTCCCCAAAAAACCTTCTTAAAAAAACAACAAATAATTTTGGCCTTTTTATGTCCCGAGGAGAATCCTACAATCTACAGGAAATCAGGACAGTCAACCAATATACAGCCTGAAATGATTATAGACAACTGTGAAACTGTAAAAATCTACTCTTTTTCGCTATAATAAATGGCAGGTTATAAAATACTTAAATGTGTTATTATTAAAAGGGGGCCACGACCACAATCTGGCTTCGTTCCTCCAGGGGCCGAGCTGCTCACCTGTCTTGTCTCATTACTCACTGTAACAGGCTCGAACAGAGAATCTTTAATTCTTCACACAAAGGGACACCTATTCAAATATTTGGCCGCTCTAAATTTGGCCTAAAGCAGCTCTTTAGCAGGATAATGTTATCGTAGAGCTGGAGGAGGATGAACCAAAAGGAGGTTTGAAAATACGCAGTGAAATGACTACGTTCAGCAAATAATTAAAATAAATCTGAACATGTCCCAAAAGTCTGAGAAACAAGGCGGTACGTTCTATTGTATCATGTATCAACTTTATGCACCTGGATTGAACCGTTGACAATGAGCTCACCCAAGGTTTGTCATAAATGTTTTGCAAGATAATATTGAATAGAAAATAACCTAAATCATATCAGTATGATTTTTAAACATGTATATTATTGAATTCTTACATTGGGCTCATCCACAGTGGCACATTCTTTTACAGGACTTTTGACTCACTTTGAACAAGAAAAATGTCTTGTTAAACTTGAATTATGAAAACTATATTTTGACAATTCTTTATCCTGATCCACCAACAGATAATTCTACTTTTTAAGAGTAAGTAAGTCTTCTTTATTTGTATAGTGCATTTTTTTACAGACCAAGTGCTTCACAAAGTTCAGATATTGTTCCATTCTCTCCACACACGGTGAAGACGGAAACGAGACGCCGAACACACTGGTGCATCAAAGCCCCAAATCAAAACCATCCACTCACTCTTTACATTCAGACGTATTATACATGTTATTAGTGATAGCGGAAACCGGGGCGCCCAGAGGAAATTTACGCAGACACGGGGAGAACATGTAAAGCCCTGTTCCGACCGGGATGCAAACGGGGCTAACCACACTTTGTCAGTAGCTTTTTAATAATGCTTTTAAGAGTTTTATATGTCCCTCACTGTGTCTTGCCTTGCTTTTTTAATCTTTTTGTTTGTTTGTGTGTGTGTGTGTATGTGTGTGTGTGCTTTGTGGTGTTGGTGCCCCCGTTGTCTCCTGTTTGTATTCCAATGTAGTTTTTTCTGCAAATGGCAATACATTGATTCTGATTCTTAACCTCTGTACAGTGTGGAATGATTGATGTAGCTACTGTATATGTACACTGCAAAACTTCACAAGATTATTCTTAGTTTCTGTTTTTTTTTTTTGGCGAGTTTAGTTTGATAATCCTTCTAGTTTTATTTCTACCGATCCAGATTATTTTACTTGTTTCAAAATGCTAGACAATTATCAAAGCATTTGTTACCCCAAGCGAGAACCTCTTGCCAACTGAAAATCAACGTTTTGGTTAATGTACTGTCCTAACATTGAAGCTTAAATCTCTTGTAACATTTCTTCAAACAAGTCAAAAATTCCACACAAGAAAATCACTCTGTCCTAATAATCCTCATAATAATCAAGTCATTTTAAACTTTTGTACTTTTTCCGTGTACACATAATTGACCTGTTATAGTCCTTAAGATGACTAATTATTACTGAATTACTAAAAAACTATGCATGTGTGTTTGGCCATAACCTCCCAGAGACCTATGTGATAAATACAGAGTGACCTCATGGTGCAGAGTGTTGTTCCCTGCTGTGTGTGTCTCTTTGATGTCCAGATACCAGCGGCCGCTCAGCTCAGGGCAATAAAAGTCATGTTGTTTTTGGAATTGAATCTGTCCTGTTTCAGAAGAGGAACGTTTTTATGTTGTTTTTGACTGAAGCAGAGTCGGTCGAAGCACTGAGGCTTTACTGAACACCCAGAAGTGAACCAGGACCACAACAGACTGAAGAAATGTGTGTTTATATGTGTGTGTGTGTGTGCAGGCCACCAGATGTTGCCAGGATGTCTTTGGTTGCCAGTCAAAGAAAGGAAAGGAATAGAAAAACTGACACAGACAAGGAATTTGTGATGTATTGAAGCTTAAATCTCTGATGGCAGAAGAATTCTATAGATTTGGTTTGATTTTGAACAGAAATAAAAACTGAATTGAGTTGAATGGTTTAACTTTAAATGATAAGAAATGACTGTCACCTTCTTAAAATAGATTCTTCAAATCATTTTTTGATTGAATGTACTTTTATACCTAAATCCTCTCCTCATGACTTAAGGCCCGGCCATTATCCTAATCCTGTTGGGATAATGGCCAATATCAAGAGAGTGCCTTTAAAAAAAAACTTTATTATAATTATCCTATGGGGTTGATTTTATGAATACGAAAAAATAAGCACTCTTGCGTACTGGGTGTAGCTCTGACTGCCCCCCCCCCCCCCCCCCTTAAATGGATTAAGGGGAAGAAGATGGATGGATGGAAGCACTCTTGCTTCTCAGTAAGACGGTCCTGGGTTCGAATCCTGTTGGGAACAGAGTGTTTCTAAAGCCTAGCGTACATCGGACTGGCAACTGATTATATCCGTCGCCTCTGAGTTGCTGCCCCGCACACATCGACAATCTGGCGAAAACGGGCAACTCTGAGTCGCAGGCCAGTCTCTTGAATAACAGCGCGTACATCGACAGCAACTGGCCTCAACTACAGTGTGTTTTCTGACAACAAACTGTTGCGGGCACAATACACGCAATACACACACGTTGTTGGAGCGGCGCATGGAGCGCGCACATCGGGGCAACTGAGGACAACTAGTTGCCGAAAAGTAGAACACGGGCAACTGACTGGAACTGGAGACCGACTGATCATCTCCAGTTGTAAGAGCGCGCACATCGACCGATTTCGGCAACTGATCATCTCCCACCATCTCCTCTCAGTTGCCAAAAGCCGCCTTGCAACTAGTTGTCCCCAGTTTCTCTGTCGATGTACGCTAGGTTTAAGGCATCGTTTAGACAGAGACGTCATACCAGCAGAGATTTCACACCTGTTTCTTCATGCGGCTGTGAAACAGCCCCGCTGAGCAGCGTATCTGTTCTGTTCCACTCTGTAAGCTGTTTCTCACACGTTTTAACCTGAAACACAGTAAACAGGAGGCCAAACCGATTCCCAACTGTTTTACTGTTGCAGCGTCTCCGTGTAAACGGGGCCCAAGTGGAGTTTACATGATCTTCTCCGGTGTCCCCTGCCACTAAAAACATGTACAGTAGGTAAAGTCCTCCAGCAGAGCATCAACATCTGGAGATGGTCCTCGGGTGCTGACCTGAGACCACTGCTCCTGACAGACCTGTGCCTGTGTAGGATGGTCAAATGCAGAGGACCAATTTCCCCTGAGGGATAAATCAAGAATAACATAACTTAACTTTGCAGCTTTGGTCAAACTAATTTTCCACAAAGGGAATAATGTGACAAAAACAGCTGCTAGAAAGTGTTTTCATTCATAACTTGAAAGTTTCAAATAAGGCCGCACATCCCTGTAGTCTGGGCTAGCGTGCTGGATTTAAAAAATGAAAGACGTAAAAAAAATCCGCACAGCTATGTAGCTCCCAGTCAGTGTATTTTATTTACACACCAAAATTGTTACACCAATACACTGATTGGGAGCTACATAGCTGTGCGGATTTTTTTTCACTGTTCATTCATAACTTGCACAGAATGTTTAGTTTAGTTTAATCTTTATTAATCAAAGACAATGTACAAAAGTACAAAAGAAGTATTTTCCATTTGTGAATATAATGACCAACTTTGAGTGGTCCTCTATGAACAAACAATAAAAGTGAAGATAAGATTAGCAAACATTAAAGCTGAAAAATTGTTTGATAATATATAAAAATAGAATACAAAATAACTACTATGTACCTTGTGAGTCACCACATGACTCTCTGGGCTGAGAGCTGATAGGCTGCTGCATGTGTAATCCACCCCGCAAATATGAATGCACTTAAATATGACGAGAGCTCAAAAATGCTCTCGTCATATTGAAAATGTGAAACCAATATGGTGGATAGATAGCTATGGCCTACGCAGGTGGACACACGCAAGACAAAACATCTGACCCTCACAGTCTCAGGGTCCCAATGTGTATCCGTGTTATGACTCTGATATGTTCTGATTGTCTCTTGATGCCACACGTATGCCTTTCTATGCGTGTATCAACATTATAACTGATGATACACTTCCTGTGTGAGTCATATTTAAGTTTCACATTGAAGTTGAATCACAGAAGTAAACTTTTGAACATTTCTCTAACTTTCCCAGTTTAACCTGTGTCTCTTTTAAGACAGGGCCAAAAACACATGCACTGCCTCCTTATTATGATCAGTTTTTTAACTATTCTTTTCTTCAAATCTTGGCCTTACTATCCGTTGTAAAACTTTGCGATTAGCAGATCATCGGTATCAGCCGCAGCAGAACAAAGTGGACATTGAGTGGAAAAACAAAAGACAGGAAGCGCGTCAGGGTGGAGGTGTTTTCTGTAGGTGCCACACGGACATCTGCCAGCTCTCTGCTCTTCCCCCGGGGCAGAGCTGCAGACTCGTAAACCTGCGCCTGGTTAAAAAAGGCCCTTCATCGGAGCTCTGCAGAGGAGCTGGTGGAGCAGTGACCTCAGCAGGACACACACACACACACACACACACACCTGCAGAGGACTTCAAAGGGCTCTTACTAGACCCTGACACCCTCCCCTCGGGCTGCATCACCCCCTCCTCCTTACACACGCTTGTTTCATTCACACTATTGTCATTCAGGTCCGTCTCAAGCCGTGCTGTCACAATAGTGAAGCTTCTAACTTGATTTTAAAGCTGGGGTACCTAACTGTGAAACCACAAAAAAATTTACTATGTAATAAAATCCATGTAATTAGTTCACTCTCAAACCTGTTGCTTCTGTCTCTTCTCTCGTGTATTTCTGGCCTGTGTCACGTCTTTGGATCAGCTTTTTCACTACCAGCTTTCTGTCAGCCAATCAGCTCTCATATATAAGTGCCGGAAATTGTCAAAACATTCTGAAATATACTGATAAACTAAAACTAAACCAACAGATATCACACTGCAAAAAGTGATACAACATGATATAATAGCTTGAATTTTTTCAGCTTAATTTGAGTACATTCTGACTGTCAAAGGGACAAGCAATTTAGTCATTTAGTATTTTCTCATTCCAATGAAGACATTTATTGTATATTTTTAAAACAAGATCATTTTGCCGTCCTTATGGCAAGTCTTGTTTTACGGCTGTCATAATGCTCAAGATACATTTTGCCAAATGTGAGCAATCTCTGATTTATTTTTCAACCCTTTTTGCATTGTATGTTTTCATGTAAGATAAAGACAGCTGGTGTGGTCTGATTTGTTCACAATATGTTACTTATGCTGTTTCTCCATTGTGAGATCAGTAAAGTTAATCTTTAAGTTAATCTTAAACAAAAGGCCGTTCTTCCAAAAATATGCAGGAAACTTCCTTTTTAATCCGATCATACTTTCTATCATGACTGTTCTTTCCCGCACAGCCTTAGTCCTCGTTCTCCTGATTGATCTGGCTTGGAGATAACTTTGAAGTAAACAAAGTTGCTGAAATTGTCAAAAAAAATTCTGAAATAAACTGATAATCTGAAACCAAATTATTAAATTATAAAAGGGCTGATTCCCTCAAATGTTTTTTTTTTTGTACTTGGAGTTTTACCAACTGAATTTGATACAGACCTAAAGTATATTCTACATATTCTGCTGTTTGTTGCCAAAATGACCATAACAACCAACTGGAAGACCGTGAACTCACCATCAGTGGCTGAACGGAGGAAAAGGGTCAAACAAGTGTTCATTATGGAGAAAATGACTGCATCCTTACAACTGAAAACATATAATTCTTTTTCATTTTAATCTTTGACTTTGAGAAGGAGGTATTATACATAAAGGGTTGCTGTTCTGTAAAAACGGTAATACATGTAATATTCACTGCTCATGTGCACTTTCTCTGTGAAGTTGTAAGAATCTTGTTTCAGAGAACGTTCTATTTGTGTTTTCAAAACTTGAGAATAAAAAGTTCCAAAATAATAATAATAAAAAAATGATGACAGACAGCCCTATATCAAAGAACACCAGCTATCGCCCCCGCTCCTGATCTGGAGGGGGGGGGATAGGAGTGTGTTTTTCCACCTCCTTCGATAGCGCAGCAGCTGAAGCCTCTTCCGGCCTCCACTCGCATCTTTCCACTTAAGCAGCTGATTTTAAAGCCACTCCTCACGCCCCAGCCCCGAGCCTGCAGGAATGTCTCATGTATCCTCTGAGTCTCCATTACTTATGCTGAGATAAGCTTTTTAAACAGTGAATGGACTGGCCTGGTACGCCGATGAAAGAAACTTGGGGTCGGCTCTAATGTTCTTATGTGTCATTTCCTTCCTATCTCTGTTCCTCACAAAAACAGCTGTATTTCAGGTCTATTTGAGCAGCTAAATGAAATGTCTTGTGTCGGCCGGGTTTGAGGCTGGCTGCTGATCTAAACCACACAATGTTTTCCCTGTAGGTCGTTGCTGGAGAGGCCTGTGCCAGCGGGAAGCTCACTGAGTCGGGACAGTGCTGCAGTCTGTGCCCGGCTGGATACGAAGTTGTCGTGAAATGTGGGAAGGAAGATACCAAGTGCCAACCGTGTCCACAGGGTGAGAGATGGTTGTGTGACCTCACTCAACTCACTCAGACAAGTTTGACCTGATTTGGGACTGGATGTGTGGGGGATACATTTTCCTATTGTGCTATTTTTAAACATTATTGAAGTAAAGCGGCAGTGTATATAACTTTAAGGTGATAAAAAGACCTGCGAGATTCTAATGAAATATAAAGTTAAAAGCACAGTGAACTTGCCAGGACCCTTTTAGGCCCAGTTTAGACTGAGACAACACCTGAGATAGGGTTACAGACGATAATGTTGACTGAGCATCTTTTAAGGATGGTGTTTTTCTTCCATCACAAGGCGTTGTAACATATGGTGTGGGTGTTGGTGTTGGGGTTCATACATTAGGTCAAAGGATGGTTTCATCAAGTTCATTAAGTTTGTTTGTCCATCTATACCAGACTTTTTGATCTGGTATACATAGTTCCCACATGACGTCACTACATACGGGGATTTGCCGACCCGGCGCCATTTGTCTTGGCATTCTGTGGGCCAAAAAATAGAAAAAGAAGCTGAAACGTGTGATAAAGTTGAAAATGGTCATCTCCTGCTGGGTCAATGGATGTTCTAATCGTGCCGGAGGTTCAGTTAAACTTGGATTTTACAGTATACCCATCATTAGACTTCATGAATGTGAGAAGACTAAGCTTTTGTCAGAACAACCACAGAGGTTATGGCTTGCGAAGATAAACAGGCAAGAAACTCCCTCAAAACACGCAAGAATATGCTCGGAGCACTTTGTGTCAGGTGCGTATCGTATCTCATAATGTGTTGACAGACGTAATTTACTCAGTACTAACTTGTGTATGCTGATAGCTGGTAACTTGAGAGTTTCATTATTTAGCGTTAGATTACTTTATTATGAGGAGGATCGGTGTCGCGTCCGAGGCTCTCGAGGGCAACGTAAATGTATTAAATAGATAATAATAGTTCTATGGTGGGCTAAAACAATGTTCACAAACAGCATTGCTTCTGTAAAAAGATCTGTGTCATAAAATAAACTGCTCTTTACGCCTGGAAAAATCAGTTGCCCACCATTCACCAAAACATACGGTCAAAAACGCGGAAATAAACAATAACAGCAATCCAGAGTGTCCGTGTGGCATTAGCATTAATTAAATTAATTGTTAATATAATTAAAATAATTAAATGGAGCTCCAACTGGTATTAAATCTAAAGTTTTTGAGAAATGTTTGCATTGCTTGTTAATTTTTGCTGCATAATTTGATCAAATATGTAAAACATGTCCGTAGCACGTTAAACTGTGGTGCCATTGTATTAATATACAATTATTTGCTCAAAAGTTGCCCTTTTTTTCCAATTTGCGTTTGAATATCTACATTTATTCTCATTCTTCTGTTTAATGGAATGCACAAACACAGCAGCGTGCCATCAAAGATGGCGTCTCCGAGGAGGTCATGTGACATTCATTGGTCTGTGGGAACTATGTATAGAAGATGAAACAAATTGAGAGAGTTTTGAGGGAATAAATAAGTCATCTTTTTTATATGGCACATTTAACTGCAACAATGAGGGGTCCAGAGGTATGGGATTATGAACATTTGATTGGTCACAAATTCAGATAAAGAATATTTTTTAAATAAAAGTTTTTGGTCATTTGTACCAACTCCCAGGCCGTAGTTTGAACATGCTTTGTTGTAGAATGTTTTACATAGTGTCGAAAAATGAAGACAAAGGTAGCAGCGATCTCACACACCTGTAACTCTTATTTTAAAGTTCTTCCAGAAAGAACAAAAGAAGAGAAAGCTTTTTGAATGATGTGTTTGATACACATCATTCAAAAAATGTGCATAAGAACAGAGAAGTCATTATTGAGATATTAATGGCGCTGATGCTTAATATTAGCGATGTGGATCAGAACAACAGTTCTTCAGATAATAATATTTATTTCAGTAATACTGATATAACAGAGATCCAAAGTCCAAAACTTGCGGGTCAGATTCCACAATAGTTTTGTGCCAAAAGTAGAGTCATGTTTGTGGAGAAGCAAGACTGCTCATTGGAACTATTTATTTCTATATTATTAATGTGAAAAATAGAAGAACATGCTTCTATTTGAGTCTATCTTTTTAGCTGTGAAGTGACATGGGTTACTGAGACTTTGAAGAAGCCTGTTTTCTCTTTGTAGGAACATTCTCGTCTGCTGAAAGCCTGGAGCCCTGCCTGCCCTGCACCAAGTGTCCCTCCAGCGTCCCCACCGTGGGACAGTGCTCCTCCACACAGGACACTCAGTGTGAGTGCGACGCCGGCTTCTTCCTGCTGCGGAGCTATGGCCTGTGTGTGCCCTGCTCTCGTTGCTCGCCAGGGCAGGGGGTGCTGCGGGAGTGCGGGCTCCTGGGGGACACAGGGTGCGGGCTGTGTGGAGCGGGCACCTTCACCGAGGACCAGAGCGGAACCAAACCCTGTCAGAACTGCACCCCCTGCTCCCCCAGCGAGGTGGAGATCCGTAGCTGCTTCCCCATCTCTGACACTCTGTGCATGGGTGAGTGAGCATATATATATATGATATAACTTTTAACCTAACTGTATAATATCCAGGTGTGTGTGTGTGCGTGCATTTATGTGTGCATGTGTGTGTGTGTGTGTAGAGGGGGGGTTAGATTGGAGGAAAATAAGTGCTCCGTCCAACCTATTTTTCAAACAATTTATTTCTGTTTATTTTGTTTTTTGTTCTTACGTTGTATCTTGTTTTGTAGTTTCATTTTGCATGTGTTTGAAATAATAATTCTTGCAACTAAGACAACATTTAGATGAACCCAGGCAGAAAGCCCGGCCTGCCTCCAGGACAGATGAGGAATGCACTCACTGATGGTCACCTGTGGAACCTAAAGGGGAAAGAAAACACAGACTGAAGTTACGACCTTTGATTTCACTTTGATTCTAAACGAGGGCATGTGTCCGGCTCTTCTGTCCACACGGGGCTGAGGTCAGGGGGGGTCTTCTGGGCTGAGGTCAGGTCCACACACGGGGCTGAGGTCAGGGTGGAGGTTTCCCTGTTTGATCCTGAACCGCAGGAGGCAGGAGTCATGTAGAAACAGAAGCAACAGAAGTGACTGTTTGAAATCCACAGGAGCCGAGGTCACGCTAGAATCACTCAAATGCAACTTTTATCTTAATTTGAGTGGTGTAGAATTGGTCGGTCCCAGTGACAATGTAAAGATGTCGATTACAATGATTTTCAATTTGCCACTGATACGATTACCATAAAATAAGCCAAGAATTATATTGAAGTTGTCCAAAGAAGTTCCTAAAACTAACGTGGCAAAATATTTGTTGTAAAAAGCAGAAAATTCTGTGGAATCATAGTCTATGTTGAATGTTTCAGTGCGAGTTTGAGTTAGGAAAAGCTAAAAATAACTCCAGGTCTGTTTTTTATAAGGAATTATGTTGTCCCCTGGTTAGATCTAAAAAAAAAAAAGAGAAATGATTTTGCATAATATGTACTCTTTAAAATACTTTCTTTTAAAGCAGTAATATTTTGTCTGCCCCTTAGTCAGCGTGTTACAATAGTGAAATATCCTGTGTTTCGTTTTCAGACAGAGAGTTGCACATCATATCGCGCCCTGACGGAGAGGATACGTGGAAGGGTAATGTGAATGAAGTGATAGAGGAGGAGGTCAGCCCCTCCCCTTCGCCTAAGTTCACCCCACAGGAGGAGAGCACCAGCAGCAACAACATCCTGGCGTATGTGTCCGTGCTGGCCGCCGTGGTCCTGGGGCTGCTGGTCTACGTGGCTATCAAGTGGTGAGTCCATGTGTATTCCTCCTCAGGTCAATTTTTTTACTTCCTTTGTGGTTTAGTTCATCAAACCATAATGATTGCTTCCTGCAATATCTACTGTCTGTCTATGTCTGTGGGTCTCTGTCTGTCTCTCTATGTTTCTGTCTTTCTGTCTGTACTTGTCTGTCTGTGCCTGTCTATTTGTCTATGTTTCTGTCTTTCTGTCTGTACTTGTCTGTCTGTGCCTGTCTATGTTTCTGTCTTTCTGTCTGTACTTGTCTGTCTGTGCCTGTCTATGTTTCTGTCTTTCTGTCTGTACTTGTCTGTCTGTGCCTGTCTATGTTTCTGTCTTTCTGTCTGTACTTGTCTGTCTGTGCCTGTCTATCTGTCTATGTTTCTGTCTTTCTGTCTGTGCCTATCTGTTCAGTCTGTCTCTCTGTCTGTGTAGGTCTGTGCCTGTCTGTCTGCCTTTGTCCTTCTGTATGTCTCTGTCTGTCTCTTTGTCTATGTTTCTGTCTGTACCTCTATCTGCCTGTTCTGCCTCTGTCTGTCTGTCTATTTGTGTATGTGTCTGTCTATCTATTTGTCTATAGGCTTGTATCTGTCTGTCTGTGCTTGTGTCTGCCTGTCTGTCTGACTCTCTGCCCGCCTGTCTGTCAGTATATTTTATCAGCGTCTGGGTTTTAGAGTCAGTGACGTCCATGAGAGTATTTTAGTCACATGTCTGTCTTGCCGCAAGCCCTGTTGTGTGTGGCCTGCTCCTCTACATACAAACATGTGTGTGGTGTGCGGTGTGCAGCTGGAGGTCGTGTAAGCAGAAGAAGGCTCTGACCAAAGCTCGGGCTGCGGAGGTCGGGACGTCCACAGAGACAGAGAAACTGCAGAGCGACAGTGGCGTGTTTCTGGACTCACACAGCATCATGGACAACCAGCCCAGCAAAGGTGACAAATGCTGTTCTTTTTGTATATATATTTTTGTATTGTATTTAAATTTTTATTTGTGTTGCAATATAAATAAAATTATAATTATAATTTTTACGGTATAACAGCCAGTGTTCCCTTTCATGGGTCTGACTTCCACCGTGCTTCCCATGGAGCACTGTGAGCGACTGATGGCCGTCTATCTATCTTTATCTATGCAATTTGGCATGTTAGATGCACTTTAATGTACTGTACTGTCATTAATGTACAGTATATACTAGCATTAGCAGCTTTGTACAGTGGTCCATATATGCATATATATTTATCTGTGTCGTAAGTATTACCCTATACTTATACTTTTGCACTGCTGGTTAGATTCTAAACTGCATTGTTCTGACATTATAGTGACAATACATTTATTCAATTTAAGTAAGTAATACAATGCACTCACAATGCATCGTGATCCTTGTAAATCTTTATTTAATAATTATTTTTATTTAAGATAGAGTATATATAGGAGAAAATCATCAAAGCAGATTTATTTATATTTATTATATTGACTCTTAGAGATTTGTTTTTATAAACTTAGCGTTATCTGTCCCAGAACTAGTGAGAAATATTGTGATAAGAGCTTTGCATGGGTACAAAAAACACGCCAACATTTCCCACAGTTGTCCCGAGTCACAGCCTTTCAAAATCCTCTTGGTGCTAGTTTTGGAATTGAGTAATATGCACTTGCACATTTATGAGCAATAGTTTATCCATTACCCCCTGAACCAATGACGGCTTTATTGTTGAACTTATCCTGTTTAAGGCCTTTTTTTAGCTGTACAAAAATAAACTGATTTGATTTTTCTTCTTCCTTACATCATGAATATGCTTTTGTTTTGCCTAGCTTCAATTCACATAATCTAAAACCATCTAGGAGTTAAGTTTGTGTGGTTGTGGATCAGTTTGTGACTGGTCGTTCTTTTCCCGTAGGCACAAAGCGCGACAGCAAACTAGACAACCGCCTGTACGTGAACCTGCCTCCACACCGCCAGGGGGAGCTGGAGGGCTTGCTGCAGGAGGGAGTGCGAGGCTGGAGGGAGCTCGGGGGGGTCCTGGGCTACGACGCCGATCAGCTGGACATGTTTGGAAGAGGAGAAGCCCCGGCCCACACGCTTCTGTCCAACTGGGCCCAACGAGAAGCCTCCACGCTGGGCCACCTGAGCTCCGCGCTGAGCCGCATCGACCGGGCGGATGTGGTGGCCGCGCTGATGTCGCCTGCGCAGGGAGTTTCAGTGGTCTAAAATACCATTCAAAGGCGGGGAAATAATGGAAAAATCAATGACAAAACATGGGAAAAAATCATGAAAAAATGATTGGAACAGAACCAGAGTGACTACCCCATTCTCATCAACACCATTGCCAGAACATTCCCTGAATTTTGTTGTTCTAAAAGCCTGGAACTGGTCCAATTGTCGCTAAACGCATTCAATCTCCATCACATTGAACTGGTTGAATTAAATGACAATGGAAGTGAACGCGTAGACCAATGGCATATTTAAAAGACTTTAAAACTTCTATCGGAGTTGTTCCGCTCTGAGCAAGTGCGATTCCGATCCAGTTTATTTGGGATTTGAGCAGTTGTATGAGTTTTTAAAATGTGCTGTGTTTTAAAAGCCACTACATTAATGTTATTTGTTTTGTTTTTTTACCACATTTTTATCTCCTACGTTTGCTTTATACAATCTGTGCTTGAGCTGAACCCCGGACAATCAAAAGGCTTTGTTGATATTACAATGGCTTCTCACCGCACTAATGCTTTCCATGTTTCCCACTTATTCTACCACAAATGGGTCTGATAACGATATAAAGCTCTTTGTACAAACATGAAATGGAAAAAAAAGAGGAATGTGAATGCTTTGTAAGTAACAGTTTTGTCACATTTAACACACAGTTTATGTATTTTTGTATCTAATAAAGACGAGAAAAGCAAAAGATTTTTTTTTTTTTGCAGCACTGTTCTATCTTTTGTACAGGTGATAACTCAATTGGCCATCTTTCAAATTGATGACAATTGAGTTATTGATAATTGAATTTTAAAAGCGCCTCGAGCAGTAATTTGCTTATACATAATTTCTTGGGCATGGATTTCAACTTGGGATAAAAAAGAAGGAAAGCGTGTTTCTGCTATCATGCGGTATTCCATAATAAATGTTTCTCTCTATTTTTTTAGATGACATGAACAGGCTTAGAAGTTCTCATTGTGCAGTCTGACAGCAGCAGGAGGGAAAGACCTCACCTTCATACAGCGAGGGTGGATCAGTCTGTCACTGAAGCTGCTTTCCAGAGCATTTTTATACAGAAATTGTTGAGGCATATGGACGACACTAAGATTGCATTTAAATAATAAGGCCTAGGGCGTGTCAGGAGCAGTGGTCGCCGTAGAACAACGCCTGGGGACCCATCTTTTGATGTTGATGCTCGGCTTGACCAGGACCAGACCTGGAGGATTTGCCTATTGTACATGTTTTAGTGGTAAGTGAAACCAGAGGAAATGAATGCAGACACAGGGAGAACACACAACCGCCGCTCAGAAAGACCATGTTTCGACTGGGATTCAAACTTAGAGTCATCATGCTGAGAAGCGAGAATGCTAACCACTGCCACCATCGCACTGTGAAACATCGGAAGGTTGAGTTATTTTAGTGACTTTATTCTAGCCTGAGTCACCATTAAATCTGGAGTACCTTATTTATTATTTCATGAATTATAAATTTTTTTTGTCCCAATAGAGAGAGTCCTATAAAAGTATGTGCTGTGAGAAAATCCGACCACAACAACTGTGCAAAACAATATCTTTTGCATATAGTCATGTAACGTGTAAGTCCGTGGAGATAGAATGATGACTCTCAAGATAATAGAACAGGATGGAGCAGGATTCTGTAAGACAGCAGTCACTTTATTCAGAACACATTTTCTAATGTTTTTCTTCCCCTCCTACGTCACTGTCAAATGACACATTTTTACCCAATCACAATACCCCATTGCACTGCTCCAAACTAACAAAGATATATAAGATATATAAAGATATAAGAAAGAGCCCTTTGAGTTTGAAAGAAGGCAGTCCTCTCTTTCACTTTTCTGTCTGAAAAAGCTGATCTTAAGAGGCAAAAAAACACATGCTTATGAAAACTAGTGATAGAGCCAAACTGTTCCAAAGCAAGGAACTCGTTAGATGGATTTTGTTAGATATAGTTCCACTGTTTTTGGTTTGAAAATGTGGGAACTCAGCTTTAACCAAAAATAAATAGAGATTTGGAAAAGTTCCAAAGAAATTTGAACACAGAGAACACATGCCCAGTTTACAGTCCCAGCAAGGTACAAGTTTTTATTCTTGAAAATTGGGCCTTTACTGTGGTACCTAATTTTCAAACTACAAAAGGTGGAAGTATGTGATAAAATCAATCAAACTAGTTCCTGGCTCTTGAACCCATGATCTATGGTTTAAAGTGGAGCAGCCGCTGTGCCCTGGAGCGAGGGTTCTGCAGCTGTCATCACTCCAGACGGGAACATTTTACTGTGGTTTGGACCAGAGGCTTCAGGAAGGGGGAATAGGGGGAGGGCTGGGAGGGAGGGGAGGTAGTGGAGGGAAGGGAGTGAGGGGGTTCAAGCTCTTCACACCACGGCTCTAATGAATCATCATCGTTGCTTCGACTTGCAAACATCTGCTTCCATGTGCCATGCAGACCGGGCCGTGTGTCTGTGGAGCCCTTATAAGCGCGCAATAATTAAAGATTGTGTCAGTGACTTCAATTGTTTTGTTTTTCCTGTTAGTTTTTTTTTATTTTAGGGCAGGTGTCAATACAACTCTATGGGAAAGAAGTCGTTTGTGAATGAAATATTGAGAGAAAAAGAAATATCATTATTATCCAAAGTTGTGACAGTTATTATATTCACAAACTTGCCAACATCCTGTATATGTTTGTTAATATAGTCACCACTTCTAGACACATCTGAGAAAATAGTTAGACCATAGTTTATATGTGCGGACGATGTGGAACTTTGTGGGAGTATTTATATCATGTGTGAATTGACCTAGAGATTAAAAAAGAAATTAACTCTAAAAGTCTGACCTACAGTAACCATAGATACCACCAACAATTTCTCTGTTCCTCTCTATCACAATGTTAAACTATTGGCTGTTTAGGAATGAATACCTCTTTGTACTAACATGAAATGGAAAAAGTGGATTGTGATCTTTATTTTGTATGTAACATTTTTGTCACGTTAGACACACAGTTTATGTATTACTGTTTGTATAAGACAAGAAAAGCAACAGCTCCCCACCACCACCAAGTTAAACTATAGGCTCTTTGAAATGTGCTGATGTCACATTTGAGCGGTTAGACCAGTGTTCAAAAAGTCTTCTGTAATGATTTAAAAAAAGTAAATTTGCCCTAATTATTCAAGCAATCCATCTTTCTTCTAGATGCCAAACATGGACATGACCAAACTCAGTAACTATAAGTAAAATTATTGCTTCATCGTAGTTTTAAATGGTGGCATGATACAATCTTTGTATTACTTAATGTATAAAGGAAATGTTGGAATTCATTTATTTCATTTTGAATAAATGTGTCCCACAATCTCACAATTTTTAAAGTATTGACTTTTGTTTTAATTAAGATTAAGAGATCCTTTATTTGTCCCACAGTGGGGAAATTTCAGTGTTGCATCACAAGTAATAGAACAGTAGGAAAGAGGAGCACACAGCACACGCTAAGTGAACAGTAGCTGTCCTAATTAAAATAAAACAAAACTTCTAACTTTAGCATAATATATAATAATATAAAAACTATCTTGAAAATTATATATAATACATTTTTACATCTATTAAGTACTGTGTATTCTAGTGCAAGTAAAGTCTGGTTATATGTTAGCATCTGTACATTAGCAGCAGTATGTTTACATCTGTATTCTGTAAATTAATATATATTGTCCCAGAAGAATGTCTAACAAATCTGACCACGACGTCCCACCTCCATCTTATTAGAAAACACGTGATCTTTTGGCTGTGTGAGTTTTTTTTATTTTTTGTCTGAAAAAAACTGCTCTAAAGATGTGAAAGGACAACAAAACAGGTGAAAACTAGTGATGGAACCAAACTTTGAGAAATGATTTGATTACATTTACTTTTTTTGTGAAAGTTTCAGAACCTGGTTACAGTTTGGAAGTAAAACTCAGAAACTCAAACGTGATTACAAAAAGGTTTATTATCTTAAAATGTTTTTACACACAGTATGACAATGTGCTTACGCAATAATTACAGTAGAATAGTCTGAACCATAGTTTGTACAAAAGAACATAAAAAAAAATCCTCATTTTCTGAAATAAAACAAAAGCAACTGCGTGAATCCGTCAGTGAATTGACTGCATCAGCTGGTGAGAAGAGCGCCCCCTCTTGGTCAGCTTTGGTAACTTTACATTAGCACTATTTACATTATTAAAAATGAAATGAGTCAGTACAAAAGTGACTGCTACGGTTTTTCCACTCCCCAAACTATGTTTCAATATATTCACACAACTAATTTACAATAATGCATGTTTAGTCATACACTAAATGGACTGTGAAATTATTAGATTAATTTGATAAAATGTATGTAGCCAGACTCAACCTAGTGAAAAAACAAATGGAAAGGAGGCAGAGTGGTCAGAATATGTTAAAAACTGGGCGCACTCAACCAATCAAATGTGTATATTATGGAAAAATGGTGTTTAACTATGAGAGGGCACAAACTATTATTTTTCAAACGTATAAAAAGACACAGCGGTGGTGATCCTGACGCACATATTTCTTGTAGTGAAAGACCTGGACAACTGACCACCTTCAATAAGTTATGATTCCATGTATGGAGAACATGTTTTGACTCGTTTATGGGGGAGAAAAACAGTCACGTCTACAATTTTATAAAAAGCAATGGGTCAAACTGGTCCTCAAAGGGCAGGTGTGGCTGCAGGCTTTAATTCCAACCAAGCAGGAGCAACACCACCCTCTGCCCATTTCCTCCAGTGAGTCCAGTCATAACCTGAAGACTCGAGGAAATGCTTGGTTGGAATTAAAACCTGCAGTCACACCTGCCCTTTCTGGGACTAGTTTGACAGCCCTGCGTAACCAGTCCTGGATTTAATGCTGCTTTGCTGGGAATTTTCCACAAAAGAACATTGAAAGCGTCTACTTCCAAGCGGCTCACAGGACCTATGCATGTTCTACCTTACATTTGACCGATAAACAGTGCAATAACTTCCTTATAGACACCAGACACACAAACAACAGCTATATCTTGATGCACTTAAGGCCTATTATCATTTGACATATTGTGGATTGCAAAAGGCAATAACTAAAGAACAGGCTCCACCCTTTTTTGAGAGACATTTCACTTCAATCGTCGGAATGCATCAATAGTCTCAAATCCTGCAAGCATGGAACTATTTTTAATTGATTTAGATTTTCCAATATGCTACCGAAAAATCAACAATTGTGTAATGCCCTTCAAGGCGATGACAAATTTCGAGCTGTGAAAAGATCAGATTGATTTGCAGAAAAGGCAATGGGGTCTTCCTAACTGGACAATGCAAGGAACATAGACACGGAAACAACTTGGCTTTAAAGAAGAAATATTATGCAGTATTTTTGTACGTTGAAAATCAAACTTTTGTCAACTCATGTTTAAGAATATGAAATAATAGCTTAAGTAGAAAAATGTATGATGGAACATGTAAAAAGGGTAGACGATGCCTTTTCTCGTGTAACTCCTTATGCGGCCACAAGAGGAAATCAAAACATTTAAAAAATCAAATTTGAAAATTACCAGCTGCAATCACTGCCATGTGACTAGAGAATGTCATTTCAGCTGAAATCTTGCCAAAGCTAATATAAGGGCAGAAAACTAACGTGATAATGGTTACAAGTTTGTGCCAAAAGTTCCTGATGTTAGCGTGGATGGATCTAAAAGCAACTCCAGATCCGTTTATGATGAGGGCTCAATGTTGTAACTGGGTCAAAACAGGGAAAAGGTTTGCATAATATGTCTGCTTTGGGCAAATGAAGAGGGGCAAACCATTACAACATGGTTTAAATCTCATTGGTTAAATTCTGACAAAATATATAAAAACATCTCAATTGAATGGACGTTAAATGGATCAGAAGGCAGGGACCTCTGCGGACCGGTTAAAAGCAGCACCGTAGAAAGAACCAGCAAATAGAAGGGCACGCTAGTCATTTAGTAGCAATTCTCTTAATTTTTATGATGTCAATGCCAAAATGACAAAACCCCAAAACGTTTTCCAAATTATAAGCTGGACCGGGTTAAAATGGAATAGATGCGACTGGTGTTTTTAAATGAAATAATGCTAAAACAGTCTTTGAAGAACGTCTATAGCACCTGTCACCGTCACCTCTGCTCAGTCTTGGAGGCAAAACTGGACGACGGATTTGTAGAAAAGATTTGGCGGCCCTGGCTCTCACAGTTTGTGTTAGCAGACCTCGGTGTCTTCTTTGGGCCGGTACACGGAGCCAAAGCGCTGCATGTATTTCTTGATGTACTCTTTCGTCTTGTGCTTGACGTTTTCGTTGCACTCCAGGTCCTCGGGGTTCGTGCACGCCTTCAGTTCCTTGTTCATTACGCCGTGAGTGAGCTGAGGAAAAATATTGAAAAGGAGATGGTTAGGTATAGGTTCAGTGGCTTTACTTCAATTCCATTTATTCTTGTATAGCCAAAAATCACAACAGTACCGGCAGTTAGCTCAGAGGACTTAACAAAACCGTTGAATTTGCCAACAGTAAAACAGCTCAAAAACAAGAGCGGATAAGGGGCGGGTGATCAATGTCCATAAATGTCGAAAAAATGAGGGTTCTCATCATATTTCTCTTCCTTCGAGCAAACCATCACTCATGGGTGAATCCTCCGCACATCATGGATTCAGAAAATACAGTGCCTTGCGAAAGTATTCGCCTTTGAACCTTTTTGAACCTATTTGAACCTTTCAACATTTCGCCACATTTCAGGCTTCAAACATAAAGATATAAAAAATATTTTTTTTGTCAAGAATCAACAACAAGTGGGACACAATCGTGAAGTGGAACAACATTTATTGGATAATTTAAACTTTTTTAACAAACAAAAAACTGAAAAGTGGGGCGTGCAATATTATTCGGCCCCCGTGATTATTTATGATTTTAATGCTTTCTTGTTTTGTTCAGCACATCGAGTTGCCTTGTGTATGAATTGTGCTATACAAATAAACTTGCCTTACCTTGCCTTACTTTGTAGCGCCACCTTTTGCTGCAATTACAGCTGCAAGTCGCTTAGGGTATGTCTCTATCAGTTTTGCACATCGAGAGACTGGAATTCTTGCCCATTCTTCCTTGCAAAACAGCTCGAGCTCAGTGAGGTTGGATGGAGAGCGTTTGTGAACAGCAGTCTTCAGCTCTTTCCACAGATTCTCGATTGGATTCAGGTCTGGACTTTGACTTGGCCATTCTAACACCTGGATACGTCTATTTGTGAACCATTCCATTGTAGATTTGGCTTTATGTTTTGGATCATTGTCCTGTTGGAAGATAAATCTCCGTCCCAGTCTCAGGTCTTTTGCAGACTCCAACAGGTTTTCTTCCAGAATGGTCCTGTATTTGGCTCCATCCATCTTCCCATCAATTTTAGCCATCTTCCCTGTCCCTGCTGAAGAAAAGCAGGCCCAAACCATGATGCTGCCACCACCATGTTTGACAGTGGGGATGGTGTGTTCAGGGTGATGAGCTGTGTTGCTTTTACGCCAAACATATCGTTTTGCATTGCGGCCAAAAAGTTCGATTTTGGTTTCATTTGACCAGAGCACCTTCTTCCACATGTTTGGTGTGTCTCCCAAGTGCAACTTTTTATGGATATCTTTGAGAAATGGCTTTCCTCTTGCCACTCTTCCATAAAGGCCAGATTTGTGCAGTGCACGACTGATTGTTGTCCTATGGACAGACTCTCCCACCTCAGCTGTAGTTATCTGCAGTTCATCCAGAGTGATCATGGGCCTCTTGGCTGCATCTCTGATCAGTCTTCTCCTTGTTTGAGATGAAAGTTTGGAGGGACGGCCGGGTCTTGGTAGATTTGCAGTGGTCTGATACTCCTTCCATTTCAAAAATAGTGCTTGCACAGTGCTCCTTGAGATGTTTAAAGCTTGGGAAATATTTTTGTATCCAAATCCGGCTTTAAACTTCTCCACAACAGTATCTCGGACCTGTCTGGTGTGTTCCTTTGTCTTCATGGTTCTCTCTGCGCTTTAAACAGAACCCTGAGATTCTATTTATCATCATCAGTCATTTAGGACAACATTGGATCATTCAAAGATCCTCACTGAACTTCTGGAGTGAGTTTTCTGCACTGAAAGTAAAGAATTATATCTACAATTATACCGAATAATATTGCACGCCCCACTTTTCTGTTTTTTATTTGTTAAAAAAGTTTAAATTATCCAATAAATTTCGTTCTACTTCATGATTGTGTCCCACTTGTTGTTGATTCATGACCAAAAAATTACATTTTATATTTTTATGTTTGAAGCCTGAAATGTGGCGAAATGTTGAAAGGTTCAATACTTTTGCAAGGCACTGTAAAATTGCAAAAGAGAGTAAGTAGTATCTTGCACAAAAGAGACTATATTTTAAACCTTTTTAACATATTTGCAGACTTCCTGTCTTTCTTCCTCCATTGTGAGATTAATAATCTTACTCAGCAATCTACAATCTAAGATACAAACTTTTGTATCTTACTCAGCCATATGTAAATGTGTGGATCTACTTTTAAAGGCTTCTTGGGCATAACTTTTAGTGAAAACAGTGCATACATGAAGCTCACAGGTGCTGTTAATAAGGAACATGGCTTCACAGTTCTGGTATGTCACTCCTCCCACACGCCATCGTTGCCCAATGACGTGGCTTTTAAAAATGGAAAGGAGCGTGTTTAGCATAATCCATCCACTCATACGGTTACACTTACTTTTCTCGCCAGGTGTTTGAAGTCTTCGGTGTTGACAATTCTTCCCAGTTTGCAGTCAGGCTTCCGATAAGGATTCAGACAGTGTACAATGAACTGGGACATCTAATGAGCACAACACACGTGTCATAACACTGGACAGCAGGCTGCATTCAAGGCACATTTCGTCACTATGACAACAGAACAGCTCACCTCTTTACGGAATGACTCTTTACTCTTTTTTGCCAATTCACTGGATGTGTCTGCTTCAGCTGTTTTAGTTGAAAACTGGAGAGATGAAAATAAAGAGTTATACAAGTCTTTATAAAATACTGAAAATGTTTACAATATTGATCCACGATATTGATGGGCCTGGCCTCTGCAAGCAGTTTTCACCATACGCATACGTCATACCAGAAACGGGGACCCGCGAGTTGGAAGAGTCCAACTTAACTAACTTTTTTTAGACACTTGCGACTCAACTTGGACTTGTCCCCTTAAGACTCGAGATTCAACTTGGAATCGTTACTCAAGACTGAGACTTGACACAAGTAGTTATGACACTAAGAGAAACACCAAGTCCACTATGAAACATAAATGGGCCAGTTGTGACTAACCATGACCACAACATGTTTATTTCTTGCTAACAAAATGGAAGCATGACATTTCTGGGTTGCTGTCTAAATGATTTTATTGTCATCTAAATTCTATTGGAACACCATGACAAATCTTTACTGTGTGACATCACAGACAGAATAGTTTGCTGCTTTTATGACAAAAGTATTGCCTCCAAATTAGTTCTACGAATTAGACCACATCATGTTTGAGTTAAATATAATTATGTCAGAATGTAATTTCCATTGTGAGATTAATAACGTTTTTTTTTTTTTTTTTTAAATCTTATTCAGCCATATTCAATGTGTGGATCTACATTATTTTCATCTGTCATCTCTTACTTCTTTAAGCATGTTTATACATTTGCATTTTCTCTTAAAAGCAGCACTTGGAATAAATACAATAAATATTTTAATTGTTTGACAAAACTAGTTATTAAAAATTGTAAATAAAAAAGAAATCTCACCTTGGAAGGATTTTCATCATAGGTTGGAGTACCCAGGTCCATTTCAGACTCATGTTCCATGGAAGTTTCAGTCGTTCCGTCCCACGTTGGCGGGTCCCACGTTGTTTGCCTGAAAGAAAACCTTTGGATTAGACAAATGGGACTGACATAAACCATTCAAAGTTTAGACTGTATTGCAGACCTTGTTGCAATGTGGTAGTAGTAGATCTTTCCTTCTGGGTCCCGAGCAACTTTCCAGTTTGGAGGTAGAACAATAGTTTTGGGTTTGGGGGGAGAGGGTGGAGGCAGGTCGACAATGTTGTTTGGGACAATCACCTCCTGATGAAAAATGTGAACGGAGACTAATTTTTACAAACTGAATAAGAAAAAAACAGATTGCTGACATGGGGCCAAGCACATTACCTGAGTTTGGGAGGTAACAATGGTGGTAACTGTGCCCCCTTGCTGCACTACCACCCCCTGCTGGCCAGGATAGACTGGTTGACTGTGCAGGTAATTGCCCGCAGGATCGGTGTAGGCCTTAAAGAAAGTGAATCATACCTATTTGAATACAGTTATAGACATAACATGCTTTTTCAAGTGATAATCTGTGATGTTCGTAGCTCATTGTAAAGATTTCATTCATTTCATTCTGCCATATTTCTCTGCCTCTTTATAAGTCTACCATCTCATTCAGCCCTTTGTATCTTTGCTGCAAACTTTTGTGGATTCTTTATAATATACTCTCTTTTCCCCCCTCAGATTTTTATCCATTATTAGGTTTTACTGAACAGGAATCAACAGCATAAAACTGAGAAACAGCAAACAGGAGGAAAATAATGCAAGCAGCGCCAAATTAAATATATAAATATATTTTGTACATAAAATAAATGTATGAAAGTCAACACCATTGTTTTAAACTATTGTACATTATTTTGTGTTCTTTTTAGCTGCCAACCGGCTATATAAACAAACTTGGCTACTTATGTGACTGCATCTGCCTGAATAAACATTTTCAACACACTTAAAGGAGTTCTGGTAAAATGAAAAAGTTAGGTGCACCAGTGAAACCATCCAAAAATGGAGCCCTCTCTACACATCACAGACTCAGAAACTGAAAACCACTGAGAGTGTAAATAATAGGAAATGACTATAACGTGGTCACACGATGTTGAACATTACTTCCCATTATGAGGTCAGAATATAAGAGTGAGAAGTCCGCACCTGTATGACTGGAGTGCTGCCTTGTGGGTAGGCGGTGGGGATGCTGTAGAGCGTGGGGCACGGCTGGCCCTGGTAGTAGATTGCAGGCTGAGGAGGAGCTGGAGCTGTAGTGTACTGTTGGGCTGTTTGTACTGTGACTGCCTGCTGTGTTGCGGGGTCCCACAGAGTTGTGTAGCTCTGACCCTGTACAGGAGGTGCTGCAGGCGGCGGTATAGACAGCACAGCCACCGTGTCCTGAGCAGTGACCGTGGGCTGGACGTACGGCTGTGAGGTCCCTGGTGGGAGGGGCTCTGTGCTGATCTGCTGTGGTATTGTGGATATTGGAACGGCCTGGGGAGTGGAGGAGGGAGAGGACAGTCCTAGAGGAGGAGTCTGCTCATAGGCCATTGGCACTTCCACTGGAGGGGTGGGTAGCAGCACTTTACCTGCATTAGGGTTGATAGGATCTACAAAAGGCTGGACAGGATACCCAGTGGGATATGTAATAAACCCAGAGGTAGAGGCATAAGCCAAGGCCGGGTCATAGCCCAGACTCTGGAGCTGTTGCTGCTGTTGGTGCTGCTGAAGCTGTTGTTGATGAAGCTGCTGCTGCTGCTGATGCTGCAGCTGCTCCTGCTGCAGCTGCAGTTGCTGCAGCTGCTCCTGCTGCAGCTGCAGTTGCTGCTGCTTCTGAGCCTCACGCTGAGCCACTTCCTGTTCAAAGAGTTTCCTGCGCTCCTCTGTGGAGAGCTTGTTTCTTTCCTTTCCTCCGACACTCCTTGGAGTCTTGCTGTTGACATTGTCAAACCTGAGAAAAAAATCAAATAAAAAAATCACTGTTCTGTGTTTAACCAACCTTGAGTGGAAAATGGGCACAATGACTCACCGTTCTTCAGTGCGCCGGCTGCTCCGTTCATAAGACTGAGGAGGGGAGAGCGAGCGCCGCCTGCGCCTCTCGCTGCTGCGGGGCGTTCTATCTCGCTCTCTTTCACGATCGCGCTCATGGTCCCTCTCACGCTCCCTCTCTCTCTCCCTGTCCCTCTCGCGCTCCCTCTCACGGTCTTTGTCTCTGTCTCTGTCGCGCTCTCTGTCACGGTCTCTGTCGCGCTCTCTGTCACGCTCCCTGTCGCGATCCTTTTCTCGTTCTCTCTCCCGCTCTCGGCTTCCTGAAGCAGGACGAGCAGTGTCTCGATCTCGACTGCGGTCTGTGAAGAAATCACAATCATGTAGTGCCCGAAATGAACATCCAAAATGTACACACCAAAAAAATGTGTCTTACCTTCCTTCTCTACCTGGGTTTTTTTTGGTATTCTGTAGACTTCCTGAAAATAAAAAGTTTCAGTAGCAAGAAATCAATAGTTTTCCCAGAATATTTGCATTGCAGAATAGGTTTCAAAAGTTATCTGAGCCAAGTTAAACAACTCCCTTTGTCCTATGGCGCGTTCAGACCGGATCATGCGTTGCGTTGGATTTCATTGCAAAGTCTATGGTGACGCGCGTTGCAGCGTCACAGCGCACGGACCTCTCGGCACGCACAAACGGACTGTTCAGTAGGGACGCACGGACTTGGCGGGAAAGTCAAAAGGGAGGAACAGGAGCGCAAAATCGACGCCCACAGGAGATGGATTCTGCTCATCCTTTCCTTGGGACGTTCGTGCGACAACCAATCAGAGAGCCGCAAAGTGGTCACGGGGACATTAGCGGACTGAGCGAGACTGAAAATACTCATGAACAGCCAAAACAAGACCCACACCAGGCTTCACCAGAACTCAAACCAGGGTTGACAATGGGGGACTCTGTGCTTGTGAAAATATGCGTTGTCATGCTCCCGTGACCTTATGCAACTGCTTCGAGTGTGTTTGCCGATGCGGAAATACCGTTTTATAATATATAAAAACTCATGGCGCACCTCCGTGAACACATACTACTGTTATATAAAGCCCGTGGAAAGTCTCTGTTCAAAGACACGCTGCAAAGCTGCATATTGGAGAAGATCCGCTAGCATAGCTCTGTTAGCATTAGAGCCGGCCGGCTACTTCCGGTACTTCCGGCTCGCGTCAGGACGTTCTGGTGTGAAGTCCTCTGCGTCTGAAAACTAGAGAATGCACGTCTGGTGAGCGGGGCTTCAGTGTTAGAGCTTTTGCGGTATAAATGCACCATAAGTTGAAGTCTGGATGAGAGTGAAAACGATTCTACACCAACAGCTATTGAAACCTGTTCTCTGTAACATGATGCAGACATATACACAATTTCAACAGACCTTCAAATCTTTCCAGCTATCCAGAAGTCGGGCCGCCATCCCGCTGATGTCCATGGTGCTGAGCTGTGGCTCCTGGCTCCTCTCACTCTCCACATCAGAAAGACCTTCATCATCGTCCTGCGATGGCGTGCCGACCACCGATGGCTCCACTGAGGCGGCCGCTGAGGGCACACTGGCCTCCGGCACTTCACAGCTAATCACCGAATCAGCAGCAGAGTTGTTTTGCTCCTTGTTGGTCTTCTCAACGTCTTGTGTCTCTGCCTGCATCTTCAGCTCTTGAGAAGGCCCTGTGGTGGTGAGTGCAGAGGCTGCTAGGTCAGGGGCTGGATCAGAATCCTCCACAGAAGGCTCAACTTGAATAGTTTCAGTCTGGATACCCTCCGCTGGAACAGCCTCTGATAGAACCGCTTCCACTGCAACAGTCTCCACGGGAACAGCCTCCACGGGAACAGCCTCCACGGGAACAGCCTCCACGGGAACAGCCTCCACGGGAACAGCCTCCACGGGAACAGCCTCCACGGGAACAGCCTCCACGGGAACAGCCTCCACGGGAACAGCCTCCACGGGAACAGCCTCCACGGGAACAGCCTCCACGGGAACAGCCTCCAGGGGAACAGCCTCCAGGGGAACAGCCTCCAGGGGAACAGCCTCCAGGGGAACAGCCTCCAGGGGAACAGCCTCCAGGGGAACAGCCTCCAGGGGAACAGCCTCCAGGGGAACAGCCTCCAGGGGAACAGCCTCCAGAGGAACAGCTTCCAGGGGAACAGCCTCCAGGGGAACAGCCTCCACGGGAACAGCCTCCACGGGAACAGCCTCCGCCAGAACAGCCTCTGCCAGAACAGTCTCCACGGGAACAGCCTCTGCAGGAACACACTCCCCTGGAACTTCCTCAGCTGAAAGCGCTTCAGCTTGAACAACGTGGGTAACTTCAAGTCCTTCAGAGACGTCACTCGTGAGCTGATCGTTTCCCTCAGATAGCTCACTTCTTGGTTGCTCATTTTTGACATCTTTTTGCTCAGGTTCCTCAGTAGAAACTTCTACTGTCGCTTCATTTTCCCCTTCATCCTGAATTTCATTTGGCTCTTTTACTTCACTACTTTCCAGCAGCGGAGACAAACTCATGTCCTCTTGGACCTCCATCTCCACCACCACCACCTCAGTGATGTCTTGGTCATGACTGGATGTGGACTCTTCTTGAACGTCTAAACATTTCTCAATAGACACACTCTGTGTCTCCTCTTTAATTTCCGATTCTTTTGTTTTTTCTGTCTCTGTTTTTGATTCGAGCTTGGTCTCCAAGGCCTCGGACAGACCAGCATGTGAAGATTCTTCATCGTCTTCATCCTCATCCTCATCATCCTCTTTTCCATCTGAGGCTTTGCTGGCATCAGAGAGGGCACTGTCCAAACTGTTTTCACTGATGATTTTGAGGCGTCGAAAAACAGAAGGTTTGGCAGAGTCGTTGTCCATTTCTGCTCCTGTCTTAAGGTTGGATCCATCAGGGGTGTTGAGCGGTGTTTGGGCTCTGGACGTGTTTTCGCTGGAGTAGCCATCGTTCTCTGCGGGCTGAGGGCAGGAATGAGCCCAGCGCTGAATCAGGGTCAACACTTTGCTCTCCTCCAACATGTTCTTAGTGGAAATCGGCAACACAGCCAAAGTCTTCAAAATCTGTAGAAATGTTACACATTTTAGATATGATTTCTTGTAATGCAGCCTGAATAATCAAATAAGTATAACTATTATTTTAACAGTGTACGTCAAATGGGGAAATTGTTTAGTATTGTGGCTTCAGATTTTCTATTGTCAAACCTTAGACAACAATGAATCAAAAATAATATGAACATAGTTGACTTGTATCGCTTATAAAAGATGAGAAGATACCAAGACAGATTTTTCAGTTGCTTTCTAACACAATTTTAAACTGGGACACAAATGCAGACGCTGGCTATGTTGGTTAACCCATTGCCTGCCATGATGTCTTTTTGTCTGAGGTGATTCTATTTTCCCTTGACTCGATTGGGGGTAACAGGAGAACGAAACAAGCTAAAAACAAACGTCTTTTTGCTGCGGAAAGTAGTCAGTCCAGTCTTTCAGAACCTGGAATTCAGATTTCACATATATTCATAGTACACAATATTCTGTTGGTCTTGAATATCAGGGGAAATCCTCAAAAACGGCTGACAGGCAATGAGTTAAGTGTCGGACCCAAGAACCCACTACACCATTCACAAATGGAAGCTGGTTTCACACTGACCGACCTTCGGGTTCTGTCCATCTGACTGTTTAACCAATGAAGCTTGTGTTGGAAGCAGAATATAAACTGGCAACCTTCAGCTCAGAGGATACCACATTATGAAGTGTTACATTAAAAGGGGGCTGATGTAATATAAAACAGTTCTGTTAAGCTCTGCATACAACTGAGGAATTTGATCTTCACTCTTCTTATTCTATCACAGCCATTCGAAGTCAAAACTATTGCAAAAAGCTATTCAAATAAACTTGAATACTGGAATAAAACATAACTTTGTGGTAAGATGAATAAAATACACACCTCCAGCTGTAGCTTGATGTTATTGGCAGTGTTGCCTTTTGCTTCAGACAGTTCCACCATGAAGATCCAAAGCAGCGACAGGCCGTGGTGGTCCAGGAACTGTTTGAGGCACGATGGATTCTGAGTGTCCTGTAAAGACACATCAACTGTATCAAAAAGATGAACAAAAGCCATGTCTGCTGCGTGAACACGGTACCTGGATGAGTTTCAGACACAGGAGTTTCTGTTCCATAGTTTCCACTCGGACCATTAGTCTGCACAGAGCAACCACCTGCTTTTCATCATAAAGGCCTTCTCCATAGTCTAGTAAGGCCTCCAGTTCCTCATCAACCTGGAAAATAATCATTGGGAATACATGTCTATGATGAATAAAGAACAACAAGAAATATGGTTTACATTTGCTATAACCGTTCTTCCTAGCCAAATATAAAGGCCTTGATACACCACCAACCAGACTTCAGCCAACACCCAACAGAGCAACAGGCAGTGATGTCTTAATATATAGGGTCTGTGGTGAGGGATTTTTCCTTAAAATGACTTCAGCAGAGAATAGATGCTGGAAAGGGGTGTCAACACAGTATACGCGGTGACCCACAGAGAAAACGCATTTTTACATTTAAGCGCATAAACGCGCATTGCGGATGTTTCCGCCAACATCGATTACCTGTCATCAGAGATTTTGCAAATCTCAGTCTTTTAGCTTTTACTATGACTGAATCCTCTCTCTCACTCTTTATAAAATAATGTGAATATTATTTTGTATAAAAAATTTAAGAACTGACTGTTGTGAGGGCACTTTTCCGGGTGCGATCCTTCTTCATTCTCCCACCACTCCCGCCAGCGGCTCGAACACTCACACGGTTTTCCCCTCCAAGGAAACCTCTGCAGCTGGGAGCTCCACAGTAGCATTTCTGAGCTTCTTTACTGGAAAAAACAAAAAACAAAACAAACAATACAAATTAAGCAAATTATTATTTATTTTATCTTAAGTATCACTGAAATGTTCTGGAGGACTGTGTACACAGTTCCCATGTCATGTATAAAATATTCTGCAGCATGAAATGTTATGTATTTAAAGCCTTGTGGATTGGATTAGATAGTGGCTACAGATTATCTGGTGATACTGTTCAAAAGGCAGGAATAATCAAGTGAAAGCAGTGAAAGTCTGACCAGACCATCACCAGTTTGTGTAGATCAGCCATTCCCAAACTCAGTAACACCGAGGCCCCCTTAAAAATCTGACGGGTCTGCGTGGCCCCCCAAAATAATAACCAAGAAGACAGCATTAAGAATAGGCTCTTTTGGTTATTTTATTTTGGGGAAATAGCCTCTGCTACAAACATTGTAATACAAAAATGATTACAGTGGCTTATTCAAGTCAAATAATGAACACAAATATTTTAATATTACAAACAAAACATTATACATTTAACATTAAATAATTATATATATATATTTTTTTTTTTTATGACCTCCCGCGCCCTCGCGGCCCACCAGGGGGCCGCGGACCCCACTTTGGGAGACACTGGTGTAGATTGATAATGTGTGAATTTTGTGTTTGGCCCAAAAAATACATTGTAAAAGCAGTACTTTGTGACACACTCAGTTGAACTTATTATGGGTCTGTTCAAAAGAGCCGTTGTAAAGTAGCTTGAGAATCATTTCCAAATAACTTGTGAAAGCCTGGAACAGGTTGGGTAGGTTTCAACTTCCCCTTTTGAAATTTAACTAGGACCCTAACAAAAAAAGTAAGAAAATATTGTGAGTACCCATATCTCTGGAACTGATAGTCAAAGGTGAGCTCAGTCCCTTGTGTCACTGCTTTAGTGGTGAAGAAACCAACACGAAGCTGTCCGTTGACCGTCCACTGAAAAACAAACAGCAGCTTGAGTTTAAAAAGAGAAAGAGTATTTGTATTTATAATTATTCTTTTTTTATTATTACCTTTTGTGTTTCGCAGTTGGGTTCGCAGCTGTGATTCATGAAACGCGAACAATTACCTTTCAGTGTAGCGTCAATAATCTGGAAAAACAATAATATAAATATAATTAAACTATAGATTTAAGATGCACTCTAAACTTGGTATTTAATAAATTACCTCGTTATTTTTCAGAGACATAAAGTAGTAGTGGATGTTCTTCATCCGGGCATATTCTTTCACTCTCGTCTTAAACTCCTTATGGTCCAACACCTCCCCACAGTATTCCAAAACAAAAGTATTTCTGGAAAAGATTTTAGTTCAGTCTATTTTCCATTTGAAGTTTATAACATGATTGAAATAATGTGCCCAGACACCAAGTGCCAGAGTCAAATTTGTAAACATCTAAATAAAACCCACAGCATACTAAAAGAAAATACAGAAAGAAGCTAATGTTTAAGTTCTTGGACCCTGCTGCCTCTATAATGAATGGCCAATGCATCATCAGCTGTTGATCTCCAGAGCAGATGAAGTAGCAGACATTCCTTTGTTTAGCTTCATCAGCTGTTTGGTAAGTCTCACATTACAACAAGAAAACCAGCAGCTTATATTCAAGTGCGGCCTATGCATGTACAAAATGTTCTTTCTCTTCAAATTGAGATGGTACAGTTTATATAGAGGTGTGCTCAACAGTCCAGAAAGTACTGTAGTCATTTCACAAAATGCAGAAGTTTAAAGATGTAACATATTGATTGAATACTCACGCGGGCATGTCTCGAGCAGCTCTAAGACCCCAGCCTTTGTCCACAGTGAGAATGACCTCAAAATCTGCATGTTGTTTCATCTGAAAGCGACGGTTAGAGCAGTAGGTTCCATTCAGGCACCGAGATGAACTGAAATAGTTTGAAAACATGTGAATATTCTCGAAACGGTACCATATTCAATATGTTTTGATTGAACTCTAAGTACCATTCGATCATGAGCAGACGATTTAAGCAGTCCTCTCCACATGCCATCACTCCCTTTGAACGCTCCTCTCTGGACAACAGCGGACACTCACACTGCATTCGTTTGATATCTCTATGAGATTTGCTTTTCTTCCTTCACATAAAATAAAACAAATTAGTGAGTGAAAAAACAAAGGAACAAACTCAAAATTGAGTATCCACCGACCTCTCAGTTAGATACAGATTTTCTTCTATTAGGTCAAAATATGGAGGCATCTTCTTAGACTTTGAAAAGTCTTTCCACTTTGCAGAGTCTTGAAAGTCCCGTAACTTGAGTAATGGAAGCTGGATTTCAGTTTTGACTGGGTCCTTTACACTCTCTCCCCGTCGGTCCTTTTTGTTTGTAGGTCCTGCTTCCGCCTCGTTGTCAGAGTCTGATTCCACCTCGGGGCGTCTTTTTTTTGGTGGCCCCCGGGATCTGAAGGACTTAAAACTATCTTCCTTTGTAGGCTCTGCTGATGCCTGACCTCTGCTGTTACTGCTTATTTCATGACCTTGGACAAAACTAGACACGCCTTGGCAATGTAAAGGCCCAATGGAGTTAGCTGCAGCTCGCCCTCCGCTGTACACGCCGAGGTCATTAGTGAGAGAGTCCGGGTGAATTTCATTTATGGACCGACACATCTGTGGAGCGGTGGAGGGATCCGTGATGGGGTCATTGCTTTGCATTTGTGAATAGGACAGTGATTCCGCCAATCTGCTGTCCATCACTTGCATCCCGTGGCTGCTGTCCGGCTGTGGACAAGTACTACTCGGCTGCTCAGCTTGAGTGTAACTCCAGGGAAGACTATATCCATTTTTATCAATTAGCCCGTTTGCATTGGGAAAAGGATCTTGTTTGTAAAGAGAAAAGGGGATTTCGTTTACACTGTTAGGATACAGTTGGAGCCCTTGCTGGCCAAAACAATTGCTATTCTCGATTGCTGCCCTCTGTGCGGTTAAATACAACTGGGAGCTCTCAGAGTGACTGGTGCTATCAATCATGTTACTTTGGGATTGACACATATTTGCTGGAGCCATAAAATGTCCCTGAATTTGTTGTTTATCAAGACTCTTTTCAAATGACAAATTATCATTATGAGGGACCACACCATTCTGCCCTAATATGTTTTCACTTGTGGGGAGTACTACCATAGAGTGATGCTGCTTCATGGCTTCCCCACAATCAGAGTCATACTCAGAGTTGTCACTGTCACTGTGTCCCGGTAGTAAATTTAACGGCCTCATGTTGTCATTCATAATTGTGTTTTCATCATTAGCAAAAGACTTTCTTATTCCTTGCTCACTTGGATTAGTGCAGATGTTTTCCTCTTTAAATGCACTTTGAAGTTTGCTGCTAACAGACTGAAGCACATGTGGCTTAGCTCCGATTTCTTGATTGTAGTCTTTTGAGAAATCTTGCATGGGCTCCGTCTCGGAAATGAACTCTTCTTCATTCTGGCCAACAATATCCCATCGAGACTTTCTGTTTTCACTGCTGAGATTTTCACCAGCGTCATCATCATGTTCTGTATATGTCCGATTATTTTCAGAGGTTATTGACAATAAGTTGAGGGACGCTCCATGGTGAGGCTGGTTACTTGAAGCTGATGTTGGATGGAAATAACCCATTTCCGCTTTCTGAGTTTCCTGGTTTTGAACCTCTTGGGAGACACTGGATAGAATTATTGATTCTGGAAGATGGTCTGTTGATATTTTATTGCACAACACATCGTCACTTTCATATGAAGTAGGGATTAGATTTGACATCACTTTCTGGTCATTTGGTTCTGCATTTGGAATAATACCTTCTCCCTTATTTGTTTCTATGTCAACCAAGTTTTCATTTGTACCTAAAGATAGACTTCTCTTTTCAAGCTCTGTCCTCTTAGTGTCACAAAGTTCCTTTGAACTTATCCTTTTGTGGTTTGTATTTTCACTTCGCTCTTCACTTTCCGAACACAATTCTACAGTGGAGACTGGTGGTGTTTTTTGTGGACTGTGAATGCTGTCATTTAAATTTCTGTCCTTTGTTCTGTGTGTATCTTCATGACGTGAAGACCCAGAACTGTTTGAATGTTTAGAGTCCAACCTTTTTGTGTAATGTGCATTTTTTGTGTATTCATCTGAACGAGAGCGCTTGTCCGATGAGTGTGATTTGTCACTATGTTTCCCTGATGAATGAGAGTGCCGGTAATCGCGTTCATTCATGGGGGAACTTAATTTGCTATTAGTCTCCGACTTGTGACTTGAACTGGATTTATGATGATCAGTAACAGAAGAACTCCTGTTCTGGGAGTCAGAAGGCCGTTTTGATGACCGTTCCACTTTGGACGACTGATGAGATTTGTCAAATTCGGACGATTCTGCTGATTTCGAGGACTTCACATGAGAAGATCTAGACTCTTTGTGTGAACTTGAATGGGCTGATGACCGACTTGATTCACCGGTCCGTGTTCTGGCTTTCCTCCGGTCTTCATCAGACTCTGAACTGTCCTGATTTCTTTCAGTACGTGAGCGGGAGCGCCTCCTCTCTCTCCGTGGAGAGCTCCTGTAAGAGGACCTCCTTTCAGACTCGTGATAATGCGATCTGTCGGAGCGTGAGCCTCTGTCGCCACGGGACCTGTCCAGCTTGGAATGAGATGAACTTGTGCGAGACCCTCGTGACCGAGAACGTGAGCGAGACCTTGACCTTCTGCGATCTGATCTTGATGAACGCGATGAGGTGTATCTTGAATCTCTATCAGATTTAGAGTGACTTGAAGATCTTTCATGCCTGTCTGAGCGTTTAGAGGAACTCTTTTCTTTTTCGTCAGAGTGTGAACTCGAAGAATGCTTCTTTTCATCCTTTTTTCTACTGCTTGAGCTTTTAGAGTCTGATGATTTTCGGGTGGAAGATTGGCCTGAATCACCATCTGACTCCACAACAGTTGCACTGTCTGAATGAGTCCTGGATGTGCTTTTATGCCCTTTACTGTTTGACTCTGAGTGGCTAAAGCAGACCTCTCTTCCTGAGGAGGCTGCAAGTGTCTGTAGGATAGCTGTGATTCTTGACTCTGGTGTTTCGTTGTTAAACTCTGCAGTCTGAGGTGATGTAGATCTTACAATTCTTTGTGAGGGAGAGACAGAGGGAGAATGTTCTTCAGTTACAGAAGCATTAGGAATGTGCTTCTTAAAAAGAATCTTTGATAAGTCCACAAGTTTAGTTGGGGAAACAGGAGGTTGCGCATTTGTATTTGCTCTTGTTTTATGCACAGGTGAAGCAGGTTGGGGCTCATGTTTGGAGTCTGCATGATGATGCCCCTTCCCTGAGCTGGACTGCGGTGGGGCAATAGAATCCACTCCAGACTTTTCAGGGCTGGACGATCTGAAGAAAACACTCTGCAGTGGCTTCTTGGTTTGTGAGAAACTGAAGGACACTTTCTGACGACTCTGATCTTCCAAGTTGACCTTCATCTTGGTTCCTTTAGGCAACAGGTGGTTGGACAAAAGGACTCTAGGGGACAGGCTATTGATTAAGGCTGTCTTGGAGAGGCCCTCCACCTTAACCTGGAATGAGATAAAAAAGTTCTAATAAGATTCACTTCAGCAATCTGACATAACAGTGACACTCACTAATTAGAAAACGCAAAAACCAACAAATGTATACTACTTTGTTTATTTGAAGACTTACTGAGGCACCACTTCCCTCTTCTGTGTTTTCAAAATAGAACACCAAAGAACCATAAGAAGAGAAGGGAAAAAGAAAAAATATATATATCAATCAATCGGAAACAAACATGTGCTTAAAGACAATCATGTTGTTTTCTATGAAGATACAATTGGATATGATCATATTTTAATGAAAAGGAAGGTTTCTCACCCATCATCTGTACTTCTTAGCAAGTTTTCCCGACGTTTCGTCCTCAACCTGGGGACTTCTTCAGGGAATGAATTCTCTGAGATTTATAACCTATGGGTGTGGTAAGCCACACCCATAGGTTATAAATCTCCAACGCGCGGTCCGAGAATTCATTCCCTGAAGAAGTCCCCAGGTTGAGGACGAAACGTCGGGAAAACTTGCTAAGAAGTACAGATGATGGGTGAGAAACCTTCCTTTGCTTTGACTAATCCCTGTACGACTGAGGGCTTACACAAACTTATCATATTTTAATTTCATATTTGTTTATTTGGAATTATCTATCAGGAGGAACATCAATAAAAGCATCTGAAAATGAAGAAAAATCTATTGGGTGAAAAAAGCAATAGAAGAACTATCAGGAAAGTCAAGTGTCAAGATAAAAAAAAAAAATTCAAGGAGGATCTTGTGTTAAAGAAGTGTTAAGCATTTTAGGATAATATTCAAACTTATATTCACAGCACAAATTGTGATTAGGGGAAAGATAAGATGAGATGAGATATACTTTATTGATCTCACAAAGGAGAAATGTACATGTCACATCTGGCCTGGATGGAAACACTCAAGATTGTGCAAAAAGAAGGAAATGTGCAAACATGTTAAATGCAGGATAATATGTACAATAAAAAGTGTCAATTTAAAAAGTGGCAATCGGAAACAGTGTCAATAGTAGTGCAGGTTTTTTCAGTCTAAGTGCTGTGACTTAAAGTGACTTGTTGTACAGTCTGACAGCAGTGGGGATAAAGGCCCTGCGGTAGCGTCCCTTCTTACACTGAGGGTGCCTCAGTCTTCCACTGCCAGAATATCTACCAAAGATTATGCACGGTGAAATAGCATTTAGCATCTTGAAAAAAACTTAAATATGTCAAATTCTGGGTTGCAGTTAATCTCCTAAAGCAGTAATCCCCGAGCAGTGGTCCCTGCAGTCCACGCACCTACCAATGGCCCTAGGGGGGATATCCACATCAAAGAGAGGCTCACGAAGCGAACAACTTTTTTTGCATACTGTAACTAATCAGAGAGCAGCAAAGTGGTCACAGGGACACAAGCCGGTCAGAGCAGGAAGACGAAGACACTCGAAAACAGCCTAAACAAGAGCTAAACCAGGACTAAACCAGGATAAAACCAGGAATGCTTGAATATGTCTTCACCCTGAGTTGACATTCTTTACAATCACAATCGCTGATGAGGAAGTAACGGTAGATAATACAGCCACGAGGCAACTTAGTGGACAGATACTTCTGTTATATGACATCACGGGAGGATCGAGACACAGACTTGCCGCGGAGCTGCACTTGTGTTGAAAAACATTTGGAAGAGCAAAAGTGTCGCTAACGCCCCCCTCTACAAATAACTTTTCAACTATTTCTATAATTGATTGGCAACTACTTTAACCCATAATGATGAAGGGAAAGGAAAGTTCAGGATGGGAAAACAGTATTGGAATTCAGAGACAAAGAGGACCAGGGAACTCTTCCATTTTAGTCTTTAACTCATCCCTTTACCACTTTAATTTAGTCTGTTTTGTTCCAGCGTTTTTTAAACACATTTGAAAAACTTAGCATTCGGAAGCAACATTGTGGTTTAGAAAGTATCCTGGATTCAGATCTGCTATGTTGACGCCCAAAGGACTGCTATATATCCAATTTCAAAATATGTATCCAAAAAATATTCACAAAACTGGCATGTTCAGTGTGATTGTGTGTTTTACCTGATTTCTGACTTGAGCAAAGGGTCCATGGAGAAGCAAGTCAAGGATTGGATGCCCTGGAGGGTCTGGTGGCCATGAATAGTATCACTCAGAGAAACTGAGCCTCCAAAGTCAGTCCCCACCTGATCAAAGACACAGCTGTTATGAACGACAAATGATCACCGACCATAGGCCATAATGCTGTGGTCACATGTTTGTAAAATAAAAACAATATTCCACACAATAATATAGAATATAATGCAGGCGTTTTGCAGCCGCATTTCCCGCTCTGCCTTATCAGTGTGGTGTTGGTGTGTGTGTGTGTTGTTGAAGTAGAAGAACAGATACCATTTAACAAATGGTTATAATAAAATGAGCTCCTGAAGCCTGTGCGTGAGAGATAATAACGTTTAGAGCGTTGTATAGAACAGATTATAAATCCACTGTTTGATCTAGTTTCCTTGCGTGACCAAAATGGCCAGTATGTGAATGCAGTCAAAACATGGCCCGAGAACTAGTTGTTTTGGTCATTTGAGAAACTAATGTCTTTTAAATGAGAAAGTCCATACGTATTGTGATCACAAAGAAGAAGTCTTTCCTTTCCAGAAGTCTGACAGATAGTGTTGAGAATAACCAGGTTACATTTTAGATAACTACTCTACACGCAACGAGCTTTGATCGTTTACAAAAAGCACTGGAGTGCCATCTTTAAAGGCCTGAAAGCTAGGAGTGTACATAGGTTATGTTACTCTGCTGCATTCGTACGACTGCCATGTGTAAACCTGTTATCAGTATGCTCAGGTACACCGATGTTGAAGTTTTTAAATTTGCGTTTTTATTCTGCATGCTGTAAACCGAGACTCGATTAGCATTAGCCCGGATGGCTAACCCACTCACTCTAGCTTTCCTCATCACTGCACAGCAGCAGGCAGCAGCTAGCTTAGCTCCTCTCTAGAGTTGCCCACGTAAATAGACACACATCTAATACTTGACGCATTACTAATGATTGTATTATGATTATTATAAACCCACCTGCCAATTATAAAGCCCACCATATAGCAATAGCCGATTCTCAGTACCCGGCTTCACAAGCCATATATTAACCTTGTATTGGCCCTGTCTATTTTGCCAACATTGTATTGGGAATTGCATGAGCTATACGATTACTTACTTAATCAAATACGCGTGCTTTCGGGATACTTCCATCTCTGTATATAATGATAACCGTCTGAAGACATCAGCCGCGATATGCGGACGTCAAATCCACCCCGGGCTGCAGGAAATGGTGCTGTGCTCCGCGGCTCTGCTGCGCCCAGCTCCAGCATGGACCAGTGTGAGCCAGCATGGCCTACATAGCTCCACACACATACGTACAATAGTTAATAGTGGCGTGAATCGTAGTTTACGGCCATTTAAAATCACCGAATCAATATTTATTTGTCAGAAGGTAAATGCACTTGATAGCCAAATAAGAGCGTTTATAGCGCCCACGGAAAGGTGCGTGTTGGTCCCTGAAGGCGACATGGCCAAATGTCACGTGACGCTCAGGGTAATTAGTTTAATCGCTCTGCTAATTTTTTGTTCCATCACAAATAACATTGATCTCAATTTTCTTGTGTTAAAGGAGATGGCACAGGGTATACGCCTCTAAGCCTTTGTTGTTGTTTTTATTACACTTTTCTTAACTATTGTACCCTCATGCTCCACATGGGGACGCTCGTCTTCACACTAGTCCCTTGCGCCTTCTGCTTCTGCCATTTTGCTTTCCTACTCATCGAGATTGTCCGCTTCTACGATTTTTGGTGTTTTGTTGAGTTTTATTTGCTCTAAACCGATCAGATACTTTGGTTCGAGTCGTGTCTTGGGCTTCTAGTAAGTTATGTTGTCTGGAAAGTGATGAGGTTTACATAAAGCCACCTCGAATGTTGTATTTGTGTGAATTTTCATGGCGTTAGCTTTTGTCGAGTGTCTTGTAGCTTGCTAGTGTTAGCATCTTAGCCTATGACGACTGCTTGAAGAGCACATCCATTTGTGATTGAAGTGATATGATTATCTTTTGTTGTATTTGGAGCAGATGCTGTAGTTGATGTGTCATGGCTGGTGTAGGATGAACTGTGATTTGTTTCTCGTTATTATTATAGATCCATGTTGTTTCTTTCATTGGACCAGGAAGTCATTTTCGAATGCTGCATTTCTTGCGACATCTTATGATGACGTCCTATATTTGCAATTATTTATTAAAGAGTACGTTTAAAATCTGCAGTAACGAATGTGGGATCATGAATTGTACAGAAACACGTATGTTATGTGCTTCGTCTCAGTTGCTTTCTTTTCTGTGCATTCTGCTTTCTTGATGGTCAAAGATGCTCCACCTGCTTCATGTTTTCACACTCGTCTTTGGTAAGTTACAGCTGGCCTGGGATTAACTAATGAACATCAAAGTGGACATCAAGTGCCATGGGATCTCTACCAAATTCTTGAACTTTTTCCACTGTGGTGGGATTATTTTTACTATGTCACATGAGCTTGGACAATGACAAACTCTTATTTTTCTTTGGTAAAGTTTTTTGGAGAACAGGACCTGATACAGTTGGGAAATAGGGATATTCAGCATTTGTTGTGATTTCTTTTGGTTACCCTGCATGGTGATGGAATTCTTGTTTTTATAAACATTGTTACATAAGAGAAGCATGAGTCCCATTGGATTGTTTGAGAGCCACTTCTCTTCAACGTCTACAGAAGCCAGTTCAGTTGGCTTGTATCTGTTTTATCTTCCCTTGAAACGCACCCTCCTGGGAGACGACGTTTTTCGGATGGCCTAGGAGCGCCTGGATTAGTTGGAAGTATGCATGGATGGTTACCACAGAAACACTCTGTTCAGATTGTTGCCTCTGCGACTTGGCAACGGATAAAGCTGAAGAAAACGGATGGATGGTTTCCTGTTTGGGAATATTTCCCTCTGTGCTTGACTATTTTTTTCTAAAGCTCCTGCAAGATGCTGAATTTGGAACCTCATGAATCGGTGAAACAGCTTGACTCACCTGCCTCAAACTGAAATGCTGTTTCCAGCAGCCTGTTTTCATTCATTGAAATACGTGGGCCAATTGCGGTGGTCACTTGATAAGAATCGCTGTTTTGCCCTTTTAACTTTTATTTGCATTTCAATGAAAGATGCAATGGGTTTTAGTAATGACCACTTGGAGCTTTCTATTCTCCCCTAATTGCTATTGGCATTAGACCATTTGGTAATCTGAATGACATTTTACGTGAAGATCCAGGATATTTTCATGTATGTCTGATGGAGAAGAAGAAATACTATTGTCAGTCTCCATGAGTTTTCTTTTAATCTAATATGATAGTTTCGAGGGCCTGGCAACTATTAGAATTTTCTTTTCTTAATGTAATGAAAAGTTAAAACTTGCTGTTTTAGAATGACAGATTTAAAATGCCAACGAATGACGGATTTAAAAAAAGTTATCGTTCTCATAGGAGAATTGTTAGCATTAATTGTCTGTGCCCTTTTGTCTACAGGTGGTGGTGTTTCTTGGTCAGCATGGCAGTCGTCATCCGTTTACAGGGCCTTTCGGCGGCAGCGGGTTCTCAGGACATTCGCAAGTTCTTCAGTGGCCTTAGAATTCCAGATGGGGGTGTGCATATAGTTGGAGGTGACTTGGAGGAAGCGTTCATCCTATTTGGCTCTGATGAAGATGCAAGAATTGCCATGATTAAATCTGGGGATTATATCCAAGGTGCACCGGTGAAATTGCTGCTGAGTAGTAAAACGGAATTGCAAAATGTTCTGGAAAGAAGCTCTGTAAATTTGCTCATGAAAGAAAAACCAAGACCTCTGAAGATGGAAGGACAGAGAGGCTCCAGAAGATCTTCAGGAAAGCTGGGATATTCCCCACCGCGGCACAGGAGGGATACAGGAATGGAAAGTGAACGACAACTTTTGCTGCGAGGAATGCCCTTCGCTGTTACTGAAAAAGATGTGTTCAAGTTCTTTGATGGTCTGGCTGTAGATAAAGTGGTTCTTATGAAAAACAATCGTGGACAGAATAATGGGAATGGCCTTGTGACATTTGCATTGAAGGAAGATGTAAACCGGGGGCTACAACGACACAAGGGCTACATTGGTACCAGATTTGTTGAGGTTTATACCCTAAAAGAATGGCACAAGGTTTTTGGGGAGATGCCACCAGGCATGGCTCTGCCTGTTGTGTCTGAAAGGCGACACCAATCGCCACCTCGCCATCAGGATACTTATCGTATAAGATCACGATCTCCTTTAGCTCATGGCTCCTCACCTTCCAGTGGTGAGTACTGTGTTCTTTTGGACAATCTATCCTATGCAGCCGAAAAATTGGACATCATGAAATTTTTTGCCACAGCTCGGCTTGGAAGTGATGAGATTCTCTATCTGCTTGATGGCAATGGCTTAAAAACAAGACGTGCTTTTGTCCTCTTTAAAAATCTGCAGGATTATCGTGATGCTTTGGATTGTGACAACCAAATTATGATAGATCGAAACGTCAGTGTTCGTCCAATCTCGAGAGAGAAAATGCTCCGTCTTCTGCAAGATCAGAAGATCAACCCCCCCAGTGACCAAAATGGAATTCATGTGAAGTTCTTGCCATTGGATGTGAGGAAAGTTGAGGTCAAAGATTTCTTTGCTGATCTTAATGTAATTGAGGATGACATCATCCTCCTGCGTGATCGGAAAGGAGCTGGTCTTGGTGAGGCAATAGTTTTGTTTCAGTCTGGGGCAGAAGCTATGGAGGCCCTTAATCTCAATGGGACAAGATTTCTGGGATCACAGGTTCGCCTACGGGGAGTTTCACAGTCTCAAATGCAGGAGTTGATTAATCCACCAGTTGCACCAAAGTCATTGTCAAGAGGCGATCGTTATTCAGGTCGGAACATCAACGCATCCAGTTCCACGGAAGTTGATGTATTTTCAAAAAGATCAGCAAGAGGTGATCGTCCCCGCACCTCCAGGGACACTGCAAGAGGCTCACACAATGAACCCAGAGGCTCACACAATGATGCCAGAGAGGGTACTCGTGGTGGGGCCAAGCTTTCTGGTCAAGATGATCCCAAGATGTCTGGTCAAAATGGTCCTACGTGTATTAAGCTGGTTAACATACCTTTTAAAACTCAGATAGAAGAGGTATATGACTTTTGTTATGGCTACAGAGTAATCCCTGGGTCTATCTCCATGCAGTATGATAAGGCTGGTTCTCCGAAAGGCACTGCCACGGTGGTGTTTGAGACCCGGCAGGAGGCTATAAGAGCCATTGACGAACTTACTGGCAGACCAATTGGTGAAAGAAATATTCACCTTGTGTTTCTATAAATTTAAAACATAATGACTTGGAGAAAAAAAAAACGAATTTCCAACTTTTTGGTCTCAACTATTTGAAGATCAGTATTTAATTTACATAGTTCTGGAATATGCTTTTCTGTTGTAAGACAAATGGTCCTGAGGTATTGTTTGAAATATGTAAATAAAGTTTTTTTGAAAGTTTTTATCTCTTCATATTCATGGACAGTGATATTGGTGTAGGCTCAAGTTAAAATCTATTCAGAGTAAATGGAAAATTCACACCACCGGATTTATTAGATTGACCATAATATCTACTTCGATATTTAACCCTTTGCTATCCTCAGGTCAAATTTAACTGCCATAGAGATTAAATAGCCTAAAAAAATGTTTTTATACTATTTGAGGATAACATGCTAAATGAAGCTTGTGCCTATGATGGCTACAGAGACGAGCTAAAAGCAAATAAAAAATCGCTGGAATCAAATACTAAGTTTTCCATTAAAAAAAAATAACTGCATTGCATATCAATAGCACTATGATTTGATGATGAGCCATCATATAGAATATTTTCTTTGATACCGAATAGAGTATAGTAAGTGTTAAATAAAAGTACATGATGGAAGGATATTTAAGATCAATTAATTAATCAAGTAGGCTGTATTTTTATTAGATTCTGATCCCTGCATTATTAAAATGTGTCTACTGATAATGATAATTCAGAATACAATTGTCTAGACTTATACCAATTAAACTTATAAAAGTAGGTATTTGATGTTACAAATACACGTACGTGCATATAAAACAAATAGTATGTGTGGTTGTCTTTCGTTCTTTCGAACATTAAAGTAAAATGTAAGAATTTTTTTCACTATAAATATCTTAATGTACATGCGCGAATGTGTAGAAAAACTTAAATTCAATGCATACATTATTATTCTTGAACTGCACATGCAAAGTAGGCTCCTCCATAGTAATAAAAAGATGTTTTTGCATTTATATAGTTATTTGACATGACACATGCAATACGCATGAGTCAACATTTCTTTAAACGTGCCTGCTTTAGCAATAGAACTAAAGAGGGAATTTGTGTTTGTAAAAATAAATGATCGCAGTTTTGCACTTATTTTGAAAAGGAACATTTGCGCATACAAAGTCACTCCCTCAGGTTTTATTTTGAAAGCTGAAAAGCGGAAGTGGTGTGTTGTTTTCATTTCTGACTTGATACAAGCGGCTGAAGAGACTGACCGACTGTCCAACAGGTGAATACACTGCTCAACTTATTTTAACCATCAAACAGAATCATCTTCACAACCTCCACATTTCTAACAAACACAAAGCAGCACATACGAGTTTTTACACAACTTTTCTTTAGATTTGAAACATAACATCACAGTTGACGCTGTCGTTTATGCTGAGGCAACGAGATGTTGGCTTCAACTTTGTTGCTTAGCTAGCCAATGTTGATTTTACACAATTAAAATAGTTTTAGGACAATAAATAACACTAGAAAGATACACCTATGGAGCTATACATGCCGCTATCTGAAAAGCTGGCATGATAATTTATCGTGAAACTTTCCAGCCTTGCAACGTTAACTATTGTAACAGACACGCACATTTGGATGCTCAATGAGGGAATTTGCTCAGAAAAGCAATTTGATCACATTGAAAGAATGTGATATCATTATGCCTCTGATGCAAGTTCAATACAGTAGAAATCATCAGAAAAAAAGTCAGTCAAAAAACTTTCTGAAAATAAATAAATAAAATGCATTAAAAAAAAAATATCCACAGATGCAAAGATGAGCTTTAAACACTTTTATACATTCGGCCCCGGAGAGGCAAGGAAAGTTTATTTGTATAGCACAGTTTATGTTTATGTCAAAATACTTAACGAAAACAACAAAAACATCAAAATAATCACAGTAAACAGAACCGTTTTTAACATTTGGCAGCGTAGAAGCCTTTCTAGAAGACTGTTCAAGATTTTAGTTGCATAAATCTGAGACGCTGCCTCCCCAAGTTTAGCAAAGAAAAGTAGTAATAATGCATTGGTTTCATACAGTGCTTTTTGGACACTAAAAGACACTTCACATAACATCATTCATTCACTCCATACAGGGGGTGATAAACTACATAGTAAATCAGTATGTGCCATCTTCCCCTCCGGCCACCACCATTCAGGCACACACCAGACTCATTCTAAGCAGTGTGGGTCAAGTGTCTTGCCTAAGGACACAACAGCAGTTTGGCACTTTACAGCCGCAGCCTAAAAGGGCAATTATCTCTCCCCTAGAGTACAAAGGATTAATACAGAGGCACATAATATATCATCTCACATTCAGTTATTGAATGATGAGTCAATATAGTAATTCTTGTGACAGTTTTCTCAAATCCATAAATATGTTACAAATAAATTTAGATGGCACGCATAGATACAATGCAGAGAAAACAAATCGTAAACATCCAACCTGTTACTGTCGTCTGCTGCAGAATGGAGGTTTCAAGAAGAAACATTCTGAGGAAACATCTAGAGCCGGCGAGGCCCCTGCGCCGGTGCTTTCATGTCAATATTGGTAACTGTTTCATTGTGTCAATTAATCCTTCTTTTAATAGTTTTAATTCAAGTAAAAGGTAAACTGTTGGACATCCTTTACCTTCGCAGAGCCCATGGAAAATCCTGTCCCATGCACACAATCCATGGAGGCAAAAATGGAGCCGATTAATCAAGAGGTAAAAAAGTTGTTCATTATGATCTCATTGGCTGTCAAATAATTTAGCTTTTAAGTCAAAACAATCACAGTTTCAGACTTAAAACATGTGTTGTGGCTCAAACAGAACTTTAAATACTGGGAGATGATACAGATGTGGGGAAAAAAGATCAAACTACTTATTATTTGGTTCTTGAGTGGCTTTTGTTTTGGTCAAATTGGTAAAACAAAATCTCCATTCAATTAATACAAATTTTACAAATATCTTCAGATGAATTGATTTATAAAGATAATGGGTAAGCAGCCAGATTGGGGAGTATAATGTGATTCTTCATCATGTTTTGCAGCCTTACCTCGCCATCGAACAATTCTATAAGATTCTCAGCCTGAATCAGAAGAAAACTGGTATGTTTTTAACGGACAGATAAATGCAACATGTTCTTTGATCATGTTTGCTTTCATGTTTTCTTGCTACAGCAGACAGGATTGTTTACACCAGGGACTTTTTAATTGCTCTGGCGACTTGTCCCGAGTCCAGGAAGAGACCAGAGTTTTTACCTGCGCACCCCATTGTGTTATCGAATGCGGTAAGTTTCCAGTTTATACACAATATAGTTTGTATTATTTGACTTATTTATGTAATCTGCGTAATGTTCACCAGAGAGACATTGAATTCTTGGATTGACTGTTGGACAAAAGTGAGTGATTTGATTTCCATCTTTGATTGTTTTACGTTTAGACAACTACAGTGAACAAATTTCATTAACTGTTTTTTTTTTTTTTATTTCTTTCAGGATTGGAAAAGACTTCTGCATGAGTCGTGTCTCATATTTCATTTATTGTTGTTGACGTGTGTGCTGTGTGTGCTGTGTGTTTTTCTTTAATATCAACAATGTAAAGCAGGAGTGTCAAACCCGTTTAGTTCGGGGCAGGATTTAAAAAAAATAGCTCTCCGGGGCCGAATGTATAAAAGTGTTTAAAGCTCATCTTTGCATCTGTGGATATTTGTTTAAAACATTTTTTTTTTTACATTCAGAAAGTTTTTTGACAAAGAGATAACTTTTTTCTAACGTTTAATCTAATTTGCTCACTTTCTGGTTTATTTTTCTGAACAAAGTTACTCTATTTTTGGACTGGATCAAAGATTTATATTTTGAAATTGACAATTCATAATTGTCTTGGGGGAACCCTTTAGAATAACATAGTAGTTGGTTGTTTTCTTGTGTAAATAAGCTTTAAAATGAGGTACTACACGTTATGATAGCTCTTATTAATAGTACTATCGATGCTGAAAGTCAATAGTAATAATTAAAATAATTTCAGGGGCCACTTTTGTTTGACCCTACGGTAAACCATACTCCATTTACATAGGAAAGAAAATATGTTTTTGGCGCCTACATCCTACTCATGCACAGGTGAAACTCGGGAGATTATAAAATGGTTAAAAAGTCAGTTTGAGACACATTAAGCCTCATGTGTTATGTTTTTTTCTCGGCTCCCAGCTTTAAAAAAATCCCAAACAAAACATCTCAGACATTGCTAATATTTTTAGAATATTTTGAAAATGTTCTTTAAGCCTTATTTATCAAGATTATAACAAAGGCCTGGCATACTTCACTTTGCTTGTTATAGCTCTGTCATTTCTTTAAAAAAACTATGCACCCCATCTGATATGTTTAGTTTACCATTTATTGCTGTAAAAAATAAAACCTGCTCTTTAATTTAGTCTTTTTAGAGAAATGTGAGAGCTGTTTGTTTAAACTGGCTGAGAGCCTTTTGGCCCAATGGGAGCAGTAGTGCCATAGCAGTGTGCAAAAGTTGGTATTAGTAAAAGTTAGTATTCTACATCCGCAGGGAACTGAGCTGAAGGAGTTATTTTTTTATGTTAAGACTTTGAAAATACAAAACACGCAACACAACAAAGCACATTTATTGTGATCCATACATCATGTATTCTTGAAATAAAACTAAAGATTTTTTTTATTGATTATTATTGAAGTGTATTTTAACAATTATATTGCTTAAGCTTTTTGCACAAACTATTGAGACACTCTGGAATCCAATCATTGACTTTAATTGAATATCTACTGGATTTATTTTTAATGTGTCATAAAATACGATACTTGTTACTGTTAGTAAACTTATGGTGAGTTAGTAAATTAGTAAACAAATTTGTTTTACCCACATTTTTTCTTTTGTTTGGAATGAAATGCAGTAAACAAGTGTTTTTGTTCAAAAACCTGAATTCTTGCATTTGGTTTCCTCTCCTCCGCAGATATGACTTGTGTGTCTATGCAAGTGCGAGTTTGATAATGCTATATACAGTGGAACATCAACATTAGATGGACCTGAGCATAAAGTGGGTCTTAGGAAAGTTGTGTTATTGCACCTTTAAAGCTGGGATACCTAACCTTTTCATAACATATAGTTTGTTTGTCCCAACAAAAAGACTTTAATAAAAAACATTTGAACAAATCAGACCTGAACATGTTGCCTTCATCAATAAGAAAACATGTGTCTTTTGCAGCCCTGAGAATCAATTCATCTTTTGTGTGGCTTGAAAGTTAGGTACCCCACCTTTAACTACCTCTATATGGTTTTAATATTATTATTGATAATTATGTTAGCTTAAAGATAAAGTTGATCAGATGGTTGTATTACTTCCTCTTCTGTGTACTTCCTCCACCGCTGATTCCATGTATTTAAAGCTGGGGTTCCTAACTTTAAGTCCCTGAACAGGAACTATCCTATAAATTCCATAGTTTTCACATACATACTTTTTTTTTTTTTTGCTTCTTGACTCTTTTGGTAAAAGTCCTTGTATAACCTTAACTCCCAACAACAATCCTCTCGGGGGACTTCAGAAAGTTGTTGATTCACCAACATCAGAGAATCAAACATTTCGAATTCAGGAAATGAAATGGGAGTTATTGGTCCATAGCGGGATGACCAATGTTTCTAAATGTTAATAAATGTGCGTAAATGTCCCAGATCATCACTGTCCGCATCTGCATCACCTGCATCGACAAGGAACGACTCAAAACAAAACACAAAAACAGTGGTAAAGAAGTGAGAACCTCAGGACGTGAGAGAGACATCCACTCCCACAGGACTCAGGCTGTAGTTCCAGGACTCAGGCTGTAGTTCCAGGACTCAGGCTGTAGTTCCAGGACTCAGGCTGTAGTTCCAGGACTCAGGCTGTAGTTCCAGGACTCAGGCTGTAGTTCCAGGACTCAGGCTGTAGTTCCAGGACTCAGGCTGTAGTTCCAGGACTCAGGCTGTAGTTCCAGGACTCAGGTTGTAGTTCCAGGACTCAGGTTGTAGTTCCAGGACTCAGGTTGTAGTTCCAGGACTCAGGCTGTAGTTCCAGGACTCAGGCTGTAGTTCCAGGACTCAGGCTGTCATATGCAGCATATTGTGGCCAATTAATTTCCCCAGACTTTCTTTTGGCACAAACAATTGTTATTGTGAGGCGCAGATACAGGGAGTGGGTGGGATCAACGCAGACTCACGTCAGCGCAATGGGAGGTGCTACTTGTTCACTACAGCGAAATTAATTTCTGTATGCGAAAGGAATAGAGGTCATAGTACGCAGGGAAACCTTGTTATTTTATATTTCCCATAGTCAGCCTGGCGTGCTGAGGCTGAGACGCGCCCGTGAAGAGAGTCCTGTCTGTGCCGGCTCCAGGACATTACAGAGACAATATTCACCTGTCCGAAAGGGAGCTATTCCCGGATATCTCCTCTTTTTGTTGTCACTATCGACACTGTGTTTTTGTTTGATTTGATCTCTGTGAGTCCGTTATTATTTTGTGGTGAATTTCGATATTTTCAAGTGGAAGATGAATTCGAGGGACGGACAGCGGACAGCGTCATGCACTACGTAAGGATATCCGGTCACGCATTCAACTGTTTTTATTGTATATTATTTAAATAGTCTTTTTCAATAGCTGTGTGCAATGGCACCGGATAACCCTTCATAAGAAACGAGTCTAATAAAAACACAATGTTCAGGTACAAAGTGAATACGTTCTATCAGTGGACTTAATCCTCTTTCAAAGAAATCACCAAAGAATTTAAACAGTTCATATTACCTCTAATATATACAATTATATTCAATACATTAATGTTATCTTAACATAATGCAGATGCAAACCTGTGTTCTGTATTAACAGAAAATTGTTAGCCTTTTAATGTAATTCAATTGAATCTATTCCCCCATCAGGTTCTGGTAAAGCTGCTCTGTAGAGCAATTTGTCCTCTTTATTTCCTGCAATGCCTCTAGGTTATCCAGTGAGGTGACCCTCTGCCTTTAGATTGTCTCCAGCAGCACCTTTAGGGTCGAATTGACCCTAGGGTTGAACTAATTTGTTGGACAGAACAAATAAGAAATAAGAGCAATCAAATTTATTGCACTTATTTAGCCAAATGTATAACATGATGTACGCTATATTCTGTTCAAGGCAAAGTTCCCAGTTTCCTGTACTTCCTGGTCACATTTAGTAAATCGTTATGTGAGAGGGGAATTTCCACTGTTTCCACATACATAATGACATCACATTTTGTTTTTATGACTTGGCAAAAATGTGTTTACATGTTTCAAAATGAACTTCTTTGCTCTGTAAAAACAGATCTCCAATGGGAAATGGTTGGATACCACTGTTTTTTATACCACTTTTTTTCTTAGCTGCTGAAATTGCCTAATCGACTTTTCCAATCCAATATATAGATCTTTTAAAGCATTCGCACAAACCAAACCGTTTTTCCATCATGTACTTATTATTCACACACCGATGCAATCAAATCTGTCATTTTGTAATCCAACAATAAAACGATATGAACTCTGTGACAGGTGCTTTACAATGGTATTGTGTCCTGGGATGAAAGCCTTTATTGTTAAAGCATGTAACTCTATTCCCACAGGCCAATACTGGTCCACAACCCCCACCTGGACGGACTCAAAGACGACGTCCTCTATCACTTCAGTCTGGGAACAGAAACACATGACCTCCCTGCAATGTTTGGTGATGTTAAAGTGAGGTTTATACATTGGATTATTATATATTATTATCATTACTAATATTATTATCATCATCATTAATATTATTATTAGTACTAGTGTTGTTGTATGATATTATTATTAGCGGCAGTAGTAGTAGGAGAAGATCTCCAGGCCAAGTCCTGCAGCACTGGGCCCTCTCCCCCCGCGGGCCGCTCCCCTCCCTTTGGGCCACATGTCCAGGAGCCTGCACCTGTGTGAATGCACCTGCACATGAAAGTGTTACACTTGTGGTCAGATAAATAAGAACTGAGAGTGTTTAGAATTGTCCTTGTTTTTAATTGGCTTTTTGCACTGTAGCACAAGAGAAAGGACATCACCACGCATCCTTGTCTGAGCACACTTTTCAATGAGGACCTCCCAAGCCCCCCAAGTTGCCTCTACCTGCCATGGGTCATCTGAGTTTCTCCTGTCTAAAATATGCAAATTGTTTTAAAGTTTTAGAATTAAAATATGAGGTGGGTGCTTATATTCTGTTAGTATTGTTATACATGCCAATTATCATGGGTCCCATAACAGCAAAGTGGGATTCTCTTGCAAAAAAATTAGACCAGCGTGATCCGCGAGGCATAGCTTTTTTTCCTCATTCCATAATTAATCCATACATCCATTTTCTACCCCTTAATCCATTTCTGGGTCGGGGGGTGGCCAGAAATGCCACCCAGTACACATAGCACCAGCCCCTCTGATCCTCCTGCAGGTGGTGAGTCCACAGGACGGCCGCTCTATGGCATAGCCTTGGTCTTTCAGCGGGGGCTTCAGGCAAAGTGGGGTTGAGTGTCTTGCCTAAGGACAGAACCACAGCAGTCATCAGTGGGAGTCGGTGGAGAGGGTCTCGTGGTGAGGACCCTCAACCTTCAGGCTCAAAGGCCAATGCCCTACCAACTGAGCCACTGTCACCCCATTCTACTCACTCTCAAATTCTGGGTCGGGATGAAAAAAAAAAGGATAAAAGAAGTGGTTGTAGTAGTGGTGTTTTTATTATATACACCAGTGTCTCCCAAAGTGGGGTCCGCGGCCCCCTGGTGGGCCGCGAGGGTACTGCAGGGGGGCCGCGGGTGGTCATAAAAAAATAAAAAAATAATAATTATTTAATGTTATAATTATTTAATAATGTTTTGTTTGTAATATTAAAATATTTGTGTTCATTATTTGACTTGAATAATCCACTGTAATCATTTTTGTATTACAATGTTTGTAGCAGAGGCTATTTCCCCAAAATAAAATAACCAGAAGAGCCTATTCTTAATGCTGTCTTCTTGGTTATTATTTTGGGGGGCCACGCAGACCCGTCAGACTTTTAAGGGGGCCTCGGTGTTACTGAGTTTGGGAATGGCTGATATACACCAACGTCTTGTGTGTTTCAGTTTGTTTGTGTCGGCGGTAGTCCATGGAGAATGAAATCGTTCATTGAATACATTGCTAGTATACTTGGAATGGAGGACCCCAAAGCAGAATATCCAAACATCTGTGCTGGAACCGACCGCTACGCTATGTACAAGATTGGACCTGTGCTTTCTGTTAGTGTAAGTAAAAAAGTGTATTATCTTTGGTAGTTTTTGTGTGCAAAACAAAGCTAAAAGTGAAAGTATCCAATTTAAATCTCTACTGTGTACAACTGTTACTGTTGTACTAAGTAACCTTCCACCACTGTTTTTCATTATAAGCATATCAAAAGGTAACCACTTTATTTTGCAGCATGGGATGGGGATTCCTTCCATCGCCATAATGTTACATGAGTTAATAAAGTTGCTGCACCACGCACACTGTACCGATGTCACCATTTTCCGCATCGGGACCTCTGGGGGAATAGGTACAAACATTTAGACGCACATTCCAAACATAAATTACTTAACCATGTTTATTTAACGTTGAAGGGCTGGAACCTGGCACTGTCGTCGTCACCAAACAGTCAGTGGATGCAAACTTCCTGCCTAAGTTTGAGCAGGTGATTCTGGGTAAAACTGTGATGCGGAACACAGACCTGGACTCAGGCCTGGCCCAGGAGCTGATGGACTGTAGTCAGGAGCTCGGCCAGTTCCACACGCACTCGGGGAACACCATGTGCACCATGGACTTCTACGAGGGTAGGTCCAGATACTAATGACTCATTTCTTGTAAATGTCTTCATTGTGAGATCAATAAAGTGTATCTTATTATATAACTTAGCAGTACTAATTCTATTTACTCTTTCACTCCATTCATGCAGCTTATACATACACAGTTTTTAAGATTAAGAGATCCTTTATTCATCCTACAGTGTGGAAAATCCAGTGTTGCATCACAAATTACAGACAGTAGGAAAGAGGAGCACACAGCACAGGATAAAGGAATAATAACTAAAATAAAATAAAATATAATCTCTAACTCTAGCATGAATAGAAGCTGTAAAAAATCTGTATCTAATCTAATCAGTTGTGGCCATCTCTGTAAATATGACTCTGAACCTTGACCATGATTTATTAGCTGTATGCTAATTTAAAGGTAACATTTTAGAATTATTATTATTTTTTTTTAAATGCTCATCTGTATACTTGTCTTGGAATATGTGTGTAATTACAAGCCTCAGACAATGTCCTCTCTTCACAAAGCATGATAGGTTCAATTGTGCTACTAACTGTGGCCAAAACTTCCGCTGGTCCTCTGGGTGCAGTGTGTTGGCGTCTCAGACGTGTGTCTCTCACCATCAAAATAAAGTGAAATACCGTGTTCCACAATCATTTATTGTATCCAAGTACACAAATATTACACCATAAAATGAGGCAACAAACGACGGTCGAAGTTTACCTCTACGCTACAACCCTTGTCTGTCATTAGTGCCCAATAGATCCATGTTAGTGCCCCAGTTAAATAGGGCATACAATCGAGGTGGCGCCACACAGTGGCAGGAGGCAGCAAAAGAAAACTTCGCAAAAGGGCTCCAATGAAATGTATAAGTAATTCTCTAAAAAACTACTTAGCTATTTTTGTTTCATGTATAGTTTGTTTTCAGTACTCCTGTTATTCATATGTCCCTTTCCTATTTTCACTAAAGACTAAAACCACTGTCCACCTTTAAAAAGATGACAAAGTCCTGGTTTGTTAAGTGGCAGCACGAGTTCATTTACAGATGCTAAAATTCTGTAATTTAAAGATTTAAAGAAGATATTTGCTTTGTCCAGGTCAAGCACGCCTGGATGGTGCTTTCTGCTCTTACACGGAGGAAGACAAACAAGAGTATCTTCGAAACGCTCAAAATGCAGGAGTTTGCAACATTGAAATGGAGTCGTCGGTCTTTGCTGCTATGTGCAAGATGAGCGGCCTTCGTGGTGAGAAATGTTTAATGTTATAATATGAAGTTGTGGACCGGAGACTTTACCAGACTGTTGTGATAAAGAGCAACGTCTACAGTCAAAGCTCTGTAATTACCACTCTCACCTTTGGTCATGAGCGTTGGTGGACTTGCACAAAAGACAAGATCTTTTATTATGCCAAATTCTTCTCTTCTCTATTTTTGACTTGTTTGCACTGAGAGCCAAAGCAATATCCTAGTTTGTGACTTTCTGTTACTTACATGGCAATAAAAATGATTCTGATTCTGACACGGGAGGAGGTCGGAGTAGAGTTCTGTGGTCATCACCGTGTGTGGAATGATTGGAACAATATCTGAACTCTGAACATTGTGAAGCGCTTTGGTGGACCTTGGTCTGTAAAATGCTCCATATAAATAAACATTACTTACTTACTTACTTGCTGCTCCTCCTGGATGCCTCCTGTAGGTTTTCTGGGTCTGGGTGCACTAGGTGTGGGTTCGAGGTCTTTCCCAGAGACCTAGGACACGTTGGAGAGACTCTCGGGATGCCCCTGGATGGAGAAAGTGTAGATTGGGAAGGAACTCTTAACAAAAATAGATAATTCTAATACTTAACACTACAGGGTAGAAGTCAGGGGCTCTTCGAAGATTCGTGGGAAGATAATGTAGAAAGCAGAGAGGAAAGGTCTAGCGTGGTTTCGAGTGGTCGAAAGGCGATGCTATGTCCCTTCCACAATAAAGTATTTTTAAGTTAAGTCCTCGAGCTTTTCCTCTCTGCTTTCTACTTCGATGTTTGTGTTTAAATGTTTTAAATCCTTGCTTTGTGCAGCGGCCGTGGTGTGTGTGACGTTACTCGACCGTCTTAAAGGAGACCAGCTGACCGGCACTCACGACGTCCTCAACACTTATCAACAGAGACCTCAGATCCTGGTGGGACACTACATCAGGAAGCACCTCACTCGCAACAAATGACCTCATCCTCCTACTGCATGCGTGAAGAGAGCGTAGAATTAGATATTTTATTTTTAAGTAATTTATTCATCTGCCTTAAACTTTCACATTGTTCAGCATAATTCTCTTAAATGTTGTTGATGCATAAAGAAAGGTTTTTAATATATTTTAAGATAGATTATTTATTTGCAAAGCCTGATGTAATTAAATAACAGTTTATAGATATCTATTGCACAGTAACCAAAAATAAAGTATTGTTTTATAAGTCTATTTTAGGAACAATAAGCATTATGTTTCTTTCACATTGACTTTCCAAAAGGTTAGGTCATAGTAAAAATTGTATTCAAATAATGGACAATATGCCAATGCATGTATATGACTGTATGGTGACAATCCAGGTCTGACATTTGTCTAATACATAAATATGACTGAAAATAAACAAGTTATATATCTTGTATATGTTCTGATGTCTGAAATGATTCAATTTTGTAGAATCCGAAGAATGTTGGCTACTTCCTTCTAATATGTAATCACTGGTATTTGCATGTCGTCATCATTGGTAATAAAAATGCTTTGACGCTATATAGTTATAGTTTGATAATATACAGGCTGATTTTCATAATATTATTGTGTAAGATTTATCACAAGATTAAAACGCCCATTTGCAGCACTTCATGATCGTTGAATAGATATGGGTAAGACCGTGTTCATAAAACCTATTGGCCTTATGCATGATTAAATACCGCAATGTAGTAGTAGTAGTAGTAGTATAGTGATAGTAGTAGTGTATAGGTTGCGTTCATCTGACATCACAACATTCCAAAGTATAGTGTAGGGCAGCTGAAAAATCTTTCTTGGTAACTATGATATGAAGTGCTAAAAGTCAGTTTAGTGCACATTTCTCTCTAATTCCTGGCTCCATACATATGAAAGAAAAACTGTATATTTCAACAATGATCTAACTATTTTCCCATAAGGTTGTCTAGAAGTGATGACAATATAAAAAAAGAAACATGCTTGATGCTGGCCAGTATAAAAGACTCACATATCTGAATAATATGGCAGGTTTGTGATATAATCAATATCAAATTCAAAATTGTTTTTTTTTGAGTAGCCCTAACTCGACAGCAGGCTTTTGGAGGACATTAAAATATATATTTATCAATTCGGCAACAACAGAAGAGAGAATCAAACAGATGGAACACATGAAATTCAATAAGGCCAACACAGGGTAGCAGGATGACCATTGACTGTAAATGTTTATATGAATCAAATAATGATCTGGGATTTTTTTGAGCAGTTTTCACTTTAACACATTCACATTATTCTATTACAGGAGCACAAAAATAAATAAATACAAATGTGGACATTTACTTAACATACAGCACCTATTCCAAATACAGTTCCTAGTAACTGCAGTCCGATATCTTGTAGGCTATACAGTAAACACAGTCAGGCCGTAGACTAAAGAGGTCTTCTGGCCATTGCTTCTCATGAGTCAGAATTGACGCCATCACGCCTCCACGGTGACCGACCCTGCACTAACGTTGCTCATTTATTGAACGATTAAACTATGAAACCTTCCCAGAAATAATCTCACTATGATGAGGATGGTGATGTTTAGGAGGAAGGGGAGGAGGAAGAGGAGGAGGAGGATAGCACTGGTCCACTGCTTGTCGCACGCAGCAGAACGGAGCCTGCGCGTCAGAGGAGTGTCCGTGCGTCCTGCCCCTCCATCCCATCTGGACTCGCCGTGTTCGCTGACTCAGTGCCTTAAGCAACATCCCCGCTCACCTGAACACAGCTCCACAATCCTCCGCGGTGAAACAAGACATCCAGCATGGCTAAAACAGCGGCAGGTGAGGCTCTCATCCAAAAAGAAACCCTTGTCCATCCCTCTGCATGCGTGGGCGTATGTAGCAGCGTGCACGAACATGGATATTTTTCCATTTTCTCCCGGCCTGCAATGAGGCATTAGCTTTTATACAAACCAATTTCTTAATCCAACGCATGTGCAGTTTTAACAATCCCTCATTCCAAAATCAAATTGAATGAATTGCTTGCGCGTCTTGCTATAATGCGTACTTTATAATTAGCCAGTGTTGCAACCCATGTGCTCGCTTATGAGGCTTTCTTCATCAGATTCTGCGTCTTTCCAGCTCATTTAAAAACAGTCTACTGCCGCATTTTCTTTCTTTATAATATTGTATTCGTGTGCGTTGTGGTTCATGGTGAGGTTGCTGTATTTACACCTGCAGTTAACGCCGTCTCTCACAAGCATAATGCAGACGGACCCCACCCATAGACGCGAGGATGCGAGCTCTCATCCCCAGCAAGGGGCGTTTTTTCTTTTCTTTTTTTTTTTTAACCAGACATCCTTTCATCCAAACTATAGTGATATAGCCTATACACGTTGATGAAAAAGCAAGAATATGTTTTTAAATAAATGGCATAAATTTGTTTGCTGCAGACAATCCCTATGATTTACAGCATGCATAGGCCTTGGGATGAGCCTTGGATCAGTTTGCAATCCAATCTCATGTGGAAAGAATGGGAATGGGCTGTAAATATATTTATATGATAACCTCTTTGTTATGAATGTAAATGTTATTAGTGTGTGTAAGCCAAATTAAACAGGATGGGTATATGAGCAAGCAGAAGGCAATATTCTGCAATTCTCTCTGCAACACTGGTGCTGAGGATTCAAAATATTTATAGCCGTGTTCATAGAAGCGATCTTGAAAATATATGCAGCGTTTGGGTTTGTTTTATTGCTATGGAAATGACATGAAAAATATAAGAAATGAGCAAAACTTTGACCAACTTTGTAAAATCACTTGTTAGAAATGTGTGTCTGAAAACCCTATAGTCCAGCTCAGACATCCATGCGTGGTGAAATCTGCTCGGCATATTAATTATTCAACGACCCTGTATACGTTTCCTTCTGTTCCTTAAGAATATTGACGTGTGACTAATGGTAATTGGTTTATTGACTCCCATTTCCTCGACTTAAACGCTGGGATTATCCTGAGGGTTGTATTCTTCTGTGATGATTGTGTCAAAGTGTGCGAGTTTGTAAATGCATTGTATGATTTCTGTTGCAGCGTACAAAGAGAAGATGAAGGAGTTGTCCGTCTTCTCCCTCATTTGCTCCTGTTTCTACCCCGAGACTCGCAAAAACATCATGTGCGAGTTTGAAGGTAATTCCTGAGTTTGCAAAAGTACTCGTCTCAGGTACTCTACATCAGGAGTCCCGGAATTCTGAAGCTACTACTCCCAGAGCAGTCTTTTTGATGGCTCCTATTCAAAGTCTGGAAAAAAAGAAGTTTTAATGTTTTAAATGCTTAACTAAGTAATTCTTCCCTTTTTATCTTTAGCACATGCTAAAACTGGTGAATATAAATCAAATTCAGCAATACAGCTGATAAAAATTATGTAAACAGTGTGTTGCTATAGTAACTAGCACTTGCTCCAAGCTGAGATTGCTCTGAACCAGTCTAGGACCAGCCGAGAACCAGTCTAGGACCAGTCAAGGACCAGTCTAGGATCAGTCTAGGACCAGCCGAGGACCAGTCTAGGATCAGTCTTGGACCAGTCTAGTACCAGTTTAGGACCAGTCTAGGATCTGTCTAGGACCAATCTAGGACCCGTTTTGGACCAGTCTAGGACCAGTCTAGGACCAGTCTAGGATCAGTCAAGGACCAGTCTAGGACCAGTCTAAGATCAGTCAAGGGCCAGTCTAGGACCAGTCTAGGACCAGTCTAGGATCAGTCTAGGACCAATCTAGAACCCGTTTTGGACCAGTCTAGGACCAGTCTAGGACCAGTCTAGGACCAGTCTAGGACCAGTCTAGGATCAGTCTAGGACCAGTCTAGTACCAGTTTAGGACCAGTCTAGCACCAGTTTAGGACCAGTCTAGGACCAGTCTAGGATCAGTCTAGGACCAGTCTAGGATCGAGATGATTTTACAAACATAATTACATTGATATAAACTACATATACAGAAAGATACACAATGTTTTGAAGACCAAAAACATACTGGTTACTGATGCAATCCACCTGCTGGAATTTAGCTTGAAGTGGTAAAATTTCAGTGTATTCAGTATGACAATTTATCTTCTTATCTTTCATTAAAACATGGGTCCGGTGCTATCTTTCTGTTTGTGAATTGTGTTAAATAAAAAAGATGGAGTCAAGACCAAATGCATTTCACTACTGCCCAAATAAGAAACAGATTTTTCACAAACATAAACTGACAATAAAGGCTTTAGGCTTTACACTTATTTCACCAAACTCTATCTACAAACTTTACAGCTGCCATTTGTTTACACTCTGGTTTGTTTACATCAAACCATAGTTCAACTGCACAACCACAATCAAACATTAGAAATCCCTTCACAAAGTCCTGCCAGATCTTTCACAATTTTCAAAAACCCTACATTAAACAACCAATAGTACTGTAGGTTATCGCTGCCTTCTAATGCTGCTCCATAATAACATCATACCATGTTTATACTTATATATTAACACATTTACACAGATAATCGGTTTGAATATCAGAAGCATAAATATCATAAACATCCATTACATTTTTGATTAAGAAGAACTCCACTTTAAAAAAATTTGCAGAAAAGGTCAAATGTGATTTCTCTTTTAACTGGGGACACATATAAAAGATGAAGATGTAATTTAAAATGAAAATATACTGACCTTTTAAGTTAAAGATAGTATAGAGCAGGTATGTCCAAACTCTTTATGTGGCACGTCTGCTGCTAACACAAAGTCACCATTGAAGCACTTTGACGGTGTCATCCAACCAACTTCAGCTCCACCAGTACAGTCACGCTATACCTTGTTGTAAATCTCAGACCCTCTGGAATCCAGTCGTTGACTTTATTGTCACAACATTCCAAATAAAATGCAGCTGTGGAGTGAATCAATAAAGACGTATCATAACCCATTTTTAATTCCAGAATCCAATCCATCCAGCTCGAATCCAGTTTTTAAAATCCAGGTTGTCTGCCCCAGGTCAAGTCTGATGAACTTAAGTTTGGACACCCCTGGTATAGAGTAAAGTATAGATACTGGTTCAGAAATCCACGAAATATAAGAATATTTATAATAAAGTATGAAAGTACTAGTGTTTGTACGTCATAAATGAAATGCTTTTTTGTTGAATAATTGACATACAATTATATTTATTCAAGACATTTTAACATTACCATTGAAACACTTTTATAACAATATACTGTTTTATACAGATGAAACTCAGAAATGTGGAATATTTCTGTATTTCTACTTACAATGTGAAACCAGTATATGATATAGACTCATTGCATCCACAATTACATATTCTCAGCCTGTTATCATTTTGATGATTCCATCCATCCATCCATTTTCTTCCCCTTAATCCATTTCTGGGTCAGGGGGGTGGCAGTCAAAGCTGCACCCAGTTCACTTAGCACCAGCCCCTCACTGATCCTCCTGCAGCTGGTGAGTCCACAGGAGCTGAGATCTTTCAGTGGGAGCTTCAGGCAAAGTGGGGTTAAGTGTCTTGCCCAAGGACACAACGACAGCAGTCATCAGTGGGAGCCGTGAAGTAGGTCTTATGGTGGGCTTGAACCCACGACCTTCAGGCCCAAAGGCCAATGCTCTACCAACTGAGCTACTGTCGCCCCATTTTGATGATTAATTAATTCATAATGTATTAATGCATTTTGTTGATGTTGATGTAATTCCCAGACATGGAGGTGAAGCCCATAGACAAGCGAGCGTCTGGCCAAGCCTTCGAGGTGATTCTGAAGCCTGTCTCCCCCGTGTCTGAGGTGTCCCCTGGCCTCCCCTCTCCCCCCAAGAGGGACATCTCTCTGGAGGACATCGAGAAAAAACTGGAAGCTGCGGAAGAGCGAAGGAAGGTGAGAGGCTCCAAACAGCTGCAAACGTGGCAGGAAGGTGTGGAGCAAATGTGGGGAAAGTTAGGGGAAAAAAGGAAAGATTTAATTATGTGGCACTTTTCTTATGTTTATGCAGCTTAAAGCGGGAGCATCTGAATTTCAAACCACAAAAAGAAGAAAATCCATGTTCTGTAACTGTAGCACTGTTTGGTCCATCACTAGTTTTCACATGCATGCTTTTTGGCCTCTATCACATCTTTTGGGTTAGGGTCAGATTCTTCAGGCAAAAAATTGAAAAAGAGGGAACCGCCCTCACGCAGCCAATCAGCTCTCAGCCCTAAGCGTCAAATAGTGACTTTGAATTGTTCACAACATTTAACTTTTAAAAGACTATTTTATCCTAGCCATAGTACAAATTACATTTCGTACTAAGGGGTTAACTCCTTTTGCAGATTAAAACCATTGGATCTGAGTTTACTGTGACGTATGCAGTGTGCCCAAGTGAGTCATTAGCATTTAGCATTTAGCCTAGCCATCTCGTTTGCCGCTAACGGAGCCCGTGGGGAGTAGCGCCACAATCTTTGCCAGCAATTACATTTGCAAAACATTTCTCTTGCTCCGGCTTCAATTTCTTGATAGAACCAGACCAGATTACTTAACTATCACATTTTTCGCCATTGCCAAACTACAACCCTCCTGTTCGACGCAAACTCTTGACGTCACTCACAAGTAACTACAACACTCTCCTTCTGCGCTCTCTGATTGGTCGGATGGAATACGACCGATTGTAATCGCTAACACAGGGACCAGACGCAGACGTTACATGCAGTGAAATGATCATTGAGCGGAGCGTATAGATGGCTAAGGCCAGGCTAATTTTATCCCAATGTTTACTTGACATGTGTTTAAGTGGTAAATAGTTGCATACCCCAGCTTTAATGTGCAACAGAACAAATCACAATACATTTAGCCCAAAGAGGCTAAACCACATTATTCTTGACCAAATGTGTCAAACTAAAGGCAACAGGACAATTTTTTTGGCTGTTGAACCGATTCTAAATGATTTTTATTAACTTGCAGCAATGATGATAATATGTTTACATGGTGAGCATGGCTTATTATACCTCATTTTATGGCCAATGTTCTCAAGAAAACCACCATGTAATTAAAAAAATAAATACAATTATTACTCCAAAACGTTGTAAAGCTGTGTTCGATCTTTGCCTGGGAAATGCACTATATTCCACTATAAAATGCACTATAAAATTCCATTTACACGGAGCATAGTGGGAAAAAGCAGCTTCTCCTATTTTTTGTTTTACACAAGCTCAAGGTCCAAACAACAAAACAGACAGACACATCAACATTCAACAAGAACAACAAACGAACAAAAAAGTATACAAATATATAGCAATAATAATAACAACAACAGACAAACATACACAATTAGACAAAGGTCAAAATTAAACTATAAACAAACTCAGATTAGCAGATGCTAAATTTAGACTCCAAGGGTGTGTGTAGGTGTGTGTGGGTCTGTGCGGGTGTGTGTGGGTGCTGTGGGTGTGGGTGTGTGTAGGTGCTGTGGGTGTGTGTGGGTGCTGTGGGTGTGGGTGTGTGTAGGTGCTGTGGGTGTGGGTGTGTGTAGGTGCTGTGGGTGCTGTGGGTGTGGGTGTGTGTGGGTGCTGTGGGTGTGGGTGTGTGTAGGTGCTGTGGGTGCTGTGGGTGTGGGTGTGTGTGGGTCTGTGCGGGTGCGTGTGTGTGTGTGTGGGTGCTGTGGGTGTGTGTGTGTGTGTGGGTGCTATGGGTGTGTGTGTGTGAGGGTGCTGTGGGTGCGTGTGTGTGTGTGTGTGTGGGTGTGTGTGGGTGCGTGTGGGTGTGGGTGCATGCGTGTGGGTGCGTGTGGGTGTGTGTGGGTGCTGTGGGTGCTGTGGGGTGTGGAGTATGCAGCATATTTGTTGAACTTCATGATGATGATCCAATTTTTTTTTCAATTTTCTAGTCTGAGCTACTTCTAAGTGAGACCTTCCCTCCACTATTGCTAGTGCTTTTATTATGTTTTTATTATATATACAATTTAAGTTTTCTTTATTTACTCATGTTCCACTTGCAATAGTTCCAATGTTTTCTATGCAGGCTGACCCAAGGTGTTTAAGACATCCTTTTATAGCATGCAATCTCTAGCTTTAGCATTATAAAGAATGTTTTGTTTCTCTGATGAAGGCGCCACCGAAACATGTCAGGGAATTAAGCAGTACTAGCTTTTCTTGCTATAAGAAGACAAAATGAACTTTCTACATTTAAGAAAAATTTTTTTCCCAAATGATAAGAACAAAATTACCCGCTTCAATTGGAAGTGTTTTATGGTCACAGGGGAGTTCAGTGCTGTAGAATGGGCTGTGATATTTCCGTATCTCATAACTTATCCGTGGTCAGAGCCAGAAGTCTCCATTATACACGAAAGCCCAGCCCTGCACTGCGGTGGCCCACTGACATTGAAGGATGGGTCAAATACTAAAAATAGATAATTCCACAAGGACAATGTTTTCAGCCATCTGCACCTTAATAGAACTCATCACTTAGTTTTAGTTACAGTATATTTTTAACAGGGTGCGTTTTATGAATTTTTTGGATCTTGGCCAAAACCAAAGACTTTAAAATTAATCTTTATGTTGTAACTTGTTGGCAGAGAAAACGCAAAACAATAAACTCAAATCACACATTATGGGATTGCTTTAGCTGTTGTTTTTGAGAAGATATTTGTCCTTTGTCTATATTTCACTTTCACTGCATTTTGGGAGGATACTGGAAAGTCCGGACCGCTAATTTTACAATATTTTCCAAAGAAATAAGACAATATACTTTTTACACTGTATATACTGATGTTGTACTGTTCTATGTATATTTATAATATGGTGTATAAATATTTGGTCTTCAGACTACCACTGTATTAAAACAAAATTATCCACAGGAATTTATGGGTCTAGAATAAGACTTTCTTGTGATTTTCTGATAAAGAAAAACAAATAATTTCCCATTTTTCCATTGTTAAATCTATGTTTTACTTTCAAAACATGCAGTAACATAAACAATACTTTTTAGAAGAACTTATTTTTTTCACAATCTTTGCACAGTAGTGAATGCACCGATCTTCTTCTTCTTGAAACCTTTCGCATTCAGTCGTCAGTCGTCTCGGGTCATTGAAAAGTCGATTGTCCAACAGCACATGCGTAAATCAAACAATTAGGAATACATAAACACAAAAATGAAACACAATGGTCTGTAGGATAACAGGTTAAACAAACTCATTTTAGTTGGCCATGATATGAATTTGAAGCTATTTTTTTTTTCAACATAACCACATTCTGAATATTGATCCCAAATATGAAAATTGTCATTTTTTTGTAATTATTTGTTATCTTGTTCTGTGTTTTTTCTAATTGATTTGATGCCCTTTTCAAAACTGCACTAGATTTGCCATAACAAGACTTCTTTACCTTGCTCTGGTTTTGGTTGAATAAAGGAAAAAAATGATTCAAATTCTAACATTTTTTTTCCAATTCAAACCATAGTATAAAAGGTATAGCTTAAAACAGTTTTTAAAAAGGGATTTTGACTCCATTACATTAGAACCTCTTGTATCTGCAAGAAAAAGCCCAAAACCCAGCGGAAGATAAACCTCTGTGAGAAGCCACTGTTATGTGGTGGAAAGGAGGAGGGACCCAACATTCAATACTGCAAAAAAATTATTTAATAACCAAGGATCCAAAAATCAAAACCCTACAAACACAGGAACTGAAGGCGAACCAAGAACAAACATTCAATGGACTGATAACAAGAGGGAAAGAGCACAGGGAATTTAACTGAGAGACACAGGTGAAACAAATCCGGGCGGGGCAGGCAATCAACAGGACAGGAAGTAAAACTTCAAAAGACACAGGGGAACAGAATTACAAAATAAAACAGGAACCAAAAGTGACAACCATGACAGCCACAGTGAGAGGGTCCACTCCCAGGCTGAATATGCAGGACTGAGAAATTCTTTGACTCTCCCATCACGTCCTCATCATTTCCAGAGTGTTTTATCCTCACATATCTCTGTGTGTGTGGTCCAGTCACAGGAGGCCCATGTGCTGAGGGCCCTGGCGGAGAAGAGGGAGCACGAGCGCGACGTGCTCCTGAAGGCCATGGAGGAGAACAGTAACTTCAGCCGCATGGCCGAGGAGAAGCTGATGATCAAGATGGACCAGATCAGGGAGAACAGGGAGGCTCAGATGGCCGCCATGATGGAGCGCCTGCAGGAGAAGGTGAGGAGATTGTACATGACAAAAAATGTTTACACACACATGTTAGATATTATTATATGATAATATAATAATATTATCATATATTTCATATATTATCATACATCATTATTATATGATACAAATTCATAACATTAAATGACTATTCAGAATGATGCAATTAACAGCAGCAACAACAGAAATACAAAATAACAAGAATGGCATTATGTGTGTGAGTGTTTGCATGAGTCTAGGTGTATTTGTCTTGTGTGGTTATTATTTGGACCCCAAAAATAAAACAAATTATATATGAAGGGGAAAGAGGAGTAGAAAGAGATTTGTTAATTATAGTTATGACAATATTTAGAGAAAAAGAAGAAAAGACAAACAACCAGACAATAATATTTGATTGACAAAGTTGCCAATCAATTTAAGAATTTAGATTTGTATTTATTAATTTTCATTCTGCCCCCTATACCCATGGTACCCTCTATGGCCCTATGCTTCACTATTATTATATACACAAGTACCTGCTGCATGTATATAGTATGTACACAATGTAGGAGAAGGTAAGGAGAGGAGAGGACACAATAACAAACAACAAGGACACACACACATGTTAGTGCAGGTAAAGTATATGGTATTTACACACACAAGCCTTTTCTTTGTATATATTTTTTTTAATGATAACTTGCATGTTTAATTTTAAGAAACAATAAATAAAAGTAGTAGTGATGTTTTTTTAAATACATGATTTCAAAAATTCATCACTACTACTTGGAAAGCTTTCTTTCCAAATTCAATTTTTGCATAAATAGTTACTATGGCAGAGGGGTCAGAAAGAAGGTCCTGGGTTCAAATCCCAGTCAGAACAATGGAGTTTGCATGTTCTCTTCGTGTCTACGTAGATTACCCCTGCCACTTGGGGCCATCTCTGACTCTAGAGATGGTGCTGCACAGTACTGACCACTGCTCGATAAAGTACAAGAAAAATAAAGCATACTTTAATCATAATAAACATGTCAGATCCTCTTAAATGATTGAGGGCCGCCTCTCTTCCGTCAGTCTGACCCACGGCAGACATGTTTAGAGTAGTCCTCAATGATACGATATACAGAATCAAGAAAAGCACATATTTCATTCCTCATATATCGATATATTGATATTGAAGCATTTACACTGTGGGACGAATAAAGAATCTTTTATATTCTATTAAGAATTTATTAATATTAAGAAATTCTTTATTCGTCCCAAAGTGTGTTAAACTCTATTCTAAATAAGTCGATACTAAACTTGACTAAACAATATAACATGCAATAACATTTCTAGCTTTAGCATAAGGGGTCTGTAATCTTTTGCACATTCTGTCATTGGTTCAAGACATTGCACAGATATGTGAGGTCGACAGTGTTAGTTAGTCCTCATTGTTCGTTATACAATCTGACAGCAGCATGAAGGAAAGAGCTGCGGAACCTCTCCTTCCCACAGCGAGGGTGAATAAGTCTGTCACTGAAGCTACTCTCCAGAGCAGACAGAGGGTCCTGCAGGAGTGACAGTCATGGTCCAGCATAGATGTCAGTTTATTCTTATTCCTCTGATTATTACCGTAATATTGTTGTTGTTTTTGCAGGAGAGGCACGCTGCTGAGGTGCGTAGAAACAAAGAGATCCGAGAGGAGCTGACAGCATGAGCCACTTCCTCTGTGACATCACCTCCACACAACATCACTAGTACAGACACTCCCAGTATCATCATTTATGGAAACAACAACCGTAACAATAGATTCAACCGATTAGAGTAGAGAGTATTATTATTGAGTATTTATCTGGATTTATTTATATCTGAGTGAAGTGCATTAAATGTACAACACTGTATTTTTTACTTTGTGGATATATGTATTTATTGAATTGGAAAGCCTGGGATGGCTTCAGACCGATTGTGTTACGCCGCCATTATTTTGATATAACGGTGAGTTTGTGTCTTTTGTGAAGAACGGTGATTCGTTCATGTTCCCCTAGACTTACAGAGAACCGTGAAAGCCACACACACACACACACACACACACTCACACTCACACACAAAGACACACATACACACAAACACATGCACGCACACACACACTCAAAAAACGTAGATTGACCTTGAGGTGCTTTACTCAAATAGAGAATGTTTATGCCCAACAGGAGCAGCTCTTTCTACACCTGTTTTTTCACCGTTCCCTTGTCATTTTTGCGAAATATTTTGTAAAATAGGCAACACACGATATACGAAAGCTCATCGATGGATTGTAATGTCACACAAACGTACTCTGAATAGTGTCTTGACTTGGACAATGGAATGTGTTTTTTTTGTTTTGCGCCACTCATGGTATCAGTAGAAAATATTATTAGCGTGTCGGTTTGGCTTTCAGAATGTGACTTATCCATTGCGCACATGTGTCTGTAATATTGTTTTTTCCCCTATATTCACTGTATGAAGTATGAACACACTGCTCAAAGCTTTGATGATAAAAAGCCATGGGTTATGTACATCTGGCATGCAAATGTTGGCTTATTTTTGTGCTCAAGGGAAACTGTAACAGCTAATAAAATAAAATGACGAGTTATATAACATATTGACCATTAAGGTTTCTTGATTTTAATTTTTGAGTTAAAACTACTCGATTTGTCCAGCAGGTGGCCCTGTTTGTCTGACTAAAACATATGGATTTGTTTTCAGTTTTTGTTTTGCTTTGAAAACACACACATATTGTCATTTATATGTAAAGCACTGGATTCAAAATAAATACATTGAAACAGACATATTGCCACAATGGGTTGTTGTCTTTTACGTTTCAGTGCAGTGTCCCCATCCTGTTCACACTATTGTCTGCGTTTGAGAACAGCCCAATCTGGTGAGGTCAGGCCAACATTGTAAAGGATTTCCTCTAGCCCTTAATGATTTCCTGGGTATTCAAAAGGGCAACAATGCCGTCTGATTGAGTTACCTACCTGGCACACAGGCAGCGGGTGGCATTTGAGATCATAAATCGTACATTTTGACAGGTTCTTATTACCCTTTGTTCTGCCAGCATGTGAATATTAAGTCAGACAGAGAACAGGATCTTCAGATGGCACAAACAAACACAGTGTCCACATCTATATTCAGCGCTGTTGTGTTTATTGGTACAAAAATACATTTGAATTAATGTCATCTCCTCAAGGAGATCTTTTTCACTCTGTTGAAATCTTTTTTCAAACTAGATGTTCACTGAAACAAGGGTCTGTATATCTATGTTAGAAGATGGACTAGAAATCATGTTCCATTCATTAGATCATAATAATGAATAGTTATTATAATTCTCTCACAACACAAAGTAAAAGACACTTTAGTCTCACTGACCATTCACACATCACAGAAGAACAGTTCATAGATCCGGTGTCCTCAGTGGTGCCTTCAGTCCAGGATCACCTCAGAAGGCCCCTATCTCCGTGCCCCAGGGTCGGTACGGTTTGGACAGAGTGGAGCCGGAGCTCAGCACCGGAGTCACCAGAGGCAACGCCCCGATGGACAGAGGGAACGCGAGGGAGGAGAGGGACGACAGCAGCGGAGGAGACAGCTTAGATCCTGGGACAGTCAGAGCCAGCGGCAAAGCTCCATTTGGAGGAACTCTCAAAGAGTCTGTGTGGGACATGAGCGTCAGGCTGGAGACTGGAGACTCAGAGGAGGAAGGTGAAGACGAGGAGGACAGAGGTGCACTGCTGCTCCTGGGGGCCAGAGTCCTGCCCTGCAGCAGGAGCTGCTGTGTCTGTGCAGACCCGTAAGGACCCCAAGCCAAGTGCTCCAGTCCAGAGTGCACCTCTCTCTGAGAGGCGTAGTTACTGAGGTGGGACACCAGTCGTAGCCTCAGGGGATCGGCACTGTCTCTGCCCTCCATGATGCTCAGGAAGCGAGCTGTCTCTGCCAGACACTCCCTGAATCCCAAACTGCGGTAGTCCTTTGCCAGAGCGTAGGCCTCAAAGTAACCTGCTGCAGAGAGCATCTTTAGTGCCACATCCAGAAGACTCTTATACTCTGCTGATCGTCACATTTACCTTTGCCTCCAGAAGCGTGAAGCATCTTCAGGTGGTCCACAGTCATCTGCAGAATTTCTGCTTTTTCCAGTTTAGCCGACCCCTAAAATGAAGAGCACCAGTGTTCACCTTTTCCAACACACAGTTTCTCGTCTATGACATGCTCTCGTGTTTTTTATTTACCTGTTTCTCAAAGGCACTTGGTACTAATCGTCTTAATTCTGAAAGGCTGTTATTGATCCGGTCTCGTCGTCTTTTCTCAATAATCTGAGCGAGAGACAGAGAGAAACTTAGCAACATATAAGACACAACTGCTGGTGAGAACTTGAAAACAAATATGTCTTACCCCTCTGCGTCGCTTTCTGGCCTGAACTTGTGTGGTGGTGGTGGGTGGTGACGCAGACCCATTTGAATCCAAGTGACTATAGAGCATAATGGCCAAATCATTTACAGATCAAAAGATACACAAAAACAAAAATGTCTAGGAGGCAAACATGTACTCTTTCCCTCTTGTATTACTTCCAGTCACAAAAAAGAAAGACGAAAGATAAAATAACTGAAAATAAATATTTTTTTCACAGCAAAAGTGTAACTCTTATTGAAACACTGGTTTACTAATCTGGCGAGACTCATCGCATCAACACTAGAGCAAGAAAAGAAAAGCCAAGTTGGGATAACCCTTGTTCAGCCAATCAGTTCTCAGCCATAAGTGACAAATAGTGACCTCCAGGACCTTTTCTATGATTTTTTTTTTTTTACAAACTTCTGCTATTGAAATGTACAATTTTAAAACAAAAATATGAGTAAGTGAGCAATCTTTATTAGTGCCTTTTCTCCCTAACTGTAAAGCTGGGGGACCTTTTATTTCCTTCATGTATAAAACATAACAACGTTATGTTTTAATTTTGTTTTTTATCCAAACAGAAAAAACCTATTATTGTGAGAACAAATCTATATCTTGGTCTTATTAGAAAACATGTAGAAGAGCCCTGTGAGTCCAAATATGAATTTTTGGACTGATAATTAATTGCCTGAACAGGAACCTCTATCTCTCTTTTTTATCTGAATAGCGGGCTGTACTCTGGCCCAAACTGTCATGAGAGGGTTTAAAATCAGGTACCCTTGCTTTAGTAAGAGTGGTAAAATCAATGTCCAACCTAATCTCGTCTCCGCTGTCCTTTTCCACCTCCACAGTATCGTCCAGGTCGCTGTCTGAGGAGCTGTAGTGGTGGCTTCGCTTCATGGTCTTGGATCCGTGGGTCCTGGAGCGCAGTGCGGGCTGAGGGCTGCGCGCGTCTGTTTAAGCGCGCGTTTGTTTCACTTCTCCCAGTGCGTGAGGGGGCGCGGCGGGGGGCGGGGCTCAGATCTGGGAGGCCGAAAAGTGACGTCTGTTTTAAAGATTATTGTGTCGTTATACCCTTACTATAGCCCTTATACTATGATGTATCTGTACAGCTGGGACTGGATGCTACTCTATAGTTCATTTTTTTGTCAACAATAATCATCAAACTCCTGAAAATGTGAAAGATTAAAATAAATATCAGCATTCTTTTTATTGCCATTGTGAGTAACAGGAAGTCATAAACTAGGATAATGCTTTAGCTAAGGGTGCACATAAGTTTTTAAAGTAAAAATAGAATAAGGCATGTATAAAAACTAATTTTAAAAATCTACATAACATTTCTTTTTCACATTTCTACTGTATTCAAGTGCAATACAATGGACATTTAGCAGAGCAAAGTGGCAGTATAGCATTAATTGACCTGTCTCTGATTTATGTTTAGTGGCATTTATTCAACAAAAAATACTGTGATGGCAAATATCACAGAATATCATATACAGGAAGAGGCTCAATGAATGCTCTATTTCACCACAAAGCAACAAAACACACAACGTACAACAAGAGTTAATTCGAAAAATTTGCACAGTTAGGTTTATGCAACTCTTTAAAGTAAAGTGATTTTGTGAGTGTTTTGTTGCAGTTGAACAAACATGTCAGATACAGTTTTTTTCAGTCATTTATAAAGAAATGTGATACATTGAGGGCATGGACTGGAAAGGTGCCTTGCTCTCTCCAGGTGGTGGAGGTCTTTCCTCAAGTGGAGGAGTTGAGGGTCTTGGGGTCTTGTTCACGAGTGAGGTTAAGGATGGAGCGAGATTGACAGGCGGAACAGTATCAGACCGTTGTTGTGAAGAGGGAGCAGCGCCTGCAGTCAGAGTTTTGTGGTGAGCCGAAAGGCAAAGCTCTCAATTTACCGGTCAATCTTCGTTCCCTCCCTCACCTGTGGTCATGAGTTTCGGGTAATGACCGAAAGAACAGGATCGCGGATACAAGCGGTTGAAATGAGCTTCCTCCGCAGAGTGGCTGGGCGCTAAGAGATAGGGTGAGGAGCTCAGTCACACGGGAGGAGCTCGGACTAGAGCCGCTGCTTTTCCACGTCGAGAGAAGTCAGTTGAGGTGGCTCGGGCATCTTTTCCGGATGCCTCCTGGAGGTGTTCAGGGCATGTCTGTTGGGGTTTGTCCATGGGGAAGACCTTATAAGAACCTATATTTCTGAGCTGGCCTGGTAACGCCTTGATATGCCTCTGCCACCTGGCAAAAAACAAAGCAGGAAAGAAAATGTATTTCGTGAAAGATACCAACACTTGCATCGACTTTACAACAGAGGAGGAAGCTGCATATACATAATATTCCTATTATCTAAAACAAAGAGAAGTTTCCTGAACATTTTACTTTCTGTAATTCAGGATTTATTGCTGTAATAGAGCAGATCCCTGAGTGCAGTAGCCAATACAGGCATACAGTAAAAACAACAGACACATCAGGCCCCAACAGTAAAACAATTTGAAATAATCTAAAACCCTCATTATTTACAGTGTTCATTGCAGAACCTGACAGCAGTGAGTCAGTCAATAATAGTAATAATAATAAGAAATAGCCATGGGGCTTGTTGTGCTGAGAGCGGGTGGTCCTCTCTTGAGGGTTAAATGTTACTGATATTGCTCAATGTTAAAAGTGAATAATTTTCTCTCAGCTCTTTCTCCTATTTGGTAGTTTGTTAAAGATATTTCATGAAGACAGCCCAAATGTTTTGCTTATACCCGGACATTTTTTATTATTGAGGACAGATGAAAGTATAAGGTACCACATCCTGCTTTCATACGTAAAAAAGAGCCCTGTGAGTCACGATTTGACTCTTTGGGCTGAAATCTAATTGGCTGAGTGTGGGTAGCTCTCTCTTTCCCACTTTTCTGTCTGAAAAAGCCGATGTGACAGATGCAAAAAAATACATGCGTGTGAGAACTAGTGCTAGAACCAAACTATTTTGAGAGCGAGGAACAAGTTAAACGGTTCATGGGCCTACATACTTGTACATTGCTGATATAGGAGGGTCTAAGGCAGGGGTGTCAGTTTAGTTCAACAAAATAGTCCAGGGGCCGGTAACATGGATTGACTGGATTTAGTATGTCATATCTATATTGGTTCATATTCTATTGAGCTGAAAGTGACAAATGTTTACTCCTCAGATACATTTGTGTCGTATAATCAAAATGTCAGTAGAGTTCTGGAGCTTCACAATGAGGTACAACGTGCCTGTGTTGGCGGAGCTGAAGTTGGACTTGATGACTCTGTTAAATTGATGCTTATGATGCTTTGGTTTAGCGCGGCAGAGGGCCACATGAAAGGGCACGGAGGGCTGCATTTGGCTCGCTGGCCTTAGTTTGCACCTGCCTGGTCTAAGGACAGTGATGATTTGTGATAGTTAAGGACATTTATGGACATGTGTTTCTTATTATTGCATTTCCTGTGATCAAAGTGACAGCCGCTGTTGTGATTTTGGGCTACACAATAATAAATGTAATTGAATTGATTTATTGTGGTTTGAAAGTTAGGAACTCCATCTTTAACTAGTGCCTGTATTGCATCTAACAAGCTTTAAAAAGATGGGAAAACCAAAAGTTTTCTTGCAATTATTGTTTTGATAATTCCGTTTGTCAAATACAAAAACATCTTGGGAATGCACAATTAATTCCGACGTTGAAGCCAAAGTGGAAGTTGCTTTGACCGGCAGCTGACCAGTGGTTAAAGCATCTTAACCCCCAGACGGTGACAGCCTGATCCTTACTTAGACCACTCACTCGGACTGCTGTTGCGTCCTTGAGCAAGACACTTATTCCCTTTGAAAGTTTGTGGGAGACTGGGAGTATTTCTGCAACAACACTGTCTCCTCTCCGGCTTTAATTCTTTCTTGTGCCTCGTGCAGACCGCTGCTCTCGCCCCTGTCCCGCTGGGAGAGAGGTTGAAGTGGAGCAGGTCTCTTTGTGGGTCTGGCTCTGTACCCCTGGGGCCCGGTGCTCAGGGGACACACGGCCCATTAGCAGAATGTGTTGATCATTGTCGGTGTCAGCGGTGAGGCTCCACAGCAGCATTGAGCCTGGCCAATGCTGCTGCGAAGCCTCACCGCTGATAGCATTGGCCAGGCTTTCCTTGGAAACCCCCTCTTTACATGAAACAAACAGCACCGCGGCAGCTTCCCATGCATTCATTCATCCTGAGAAAAAACGGAAAGGAGCTGAAATAGTTATGTTTAAAGAAAAAAAATTGAAAATAAGACTCATGGTATACTTGAATGCAAAGGATAGTCTGAAGCAGTTTTCAGTCATGATTGATCTTTCAGATAGAGCAATATTTGCAAAGTCACAAAGCAGGATTTTCTTCTGTTAAATTTCATCTTTCTCTGTTCCACCATTTGTTTTTGCAATGTCAGACCGAGTTTCACCTGTACATGAATGATTCAAACACAGGAAAACAACCTGGCCTAATGCGATGATCTCTTGGATTACAATGTTCTGTTGATCATAGAAGCATAGAATCCATGCATTCTAAGTTTGGAATTACAGAATACACAGGTTAATAATTTCTTCAGTGCCATAAAACTACTTGAAGTTCTCAATAAATAATGTATTTTATTGTATTTATGCATTTGTTGTATAGGGACAGTGCACATGGATGAGTATACAGTGTAGATATGCCAGATTCAAGCAAAAGGGCCCGGAGAATATCATGTTGATATTTTTGTACTATGGATAGAAGAATGTATATATTTGTAAGGCGCATTGAAATAATCTTGCTTTGTTGGTATAACTCAAATTATATTGTTAATGAAAATATTGTAAGTCAATTTATTTGTAATTCATCTTCACCTGATAATGTGAAGCCAAGCCATTGTTTGCTATCCTTTTAGTGATTATCTGTTTTGTTTGCCGATTTTTAGAAGCTGTGAGCCAATTATCAACATTATAACAAATAAAGGCTTGAAATATCTCACTTTGCGTCATTTGAGTCTATCACATATTAGTTTCACATTATAAATTTACATTCAAGTAAAAGGAGTTTAACTTCTTGATCAAAAGTAATATAATTTTTTCTCTTTTTGATTTTGAAAGATGTAAGTACTACTAACACTATGTAACTAATAGCTAATTTGTTTTATGTTTTATTAAGTCCTAGTATTTTTTTTATAGGCCTTTTCCTAATGGTTGGAATGCAGTTTGATGGTAAAAGTGCCTACAACAAAGTGATAGAGATGCCCCAAAGAGGTGCATTTCCGTTCCAAGCTTCAAGTAGATACAGCGTCTCAAAAAGTGATCCACCAAATGGTCGAGGAAACCATTAAAGGGGTAAGTCAGATCAATCATGTCTGATCTATCAAGGCAAGGCAAGTTTATTTGTATAGCACAATTCATACACAAGGCAACTCAAAGTGCTGAACAAAACAAGATAGCAATAAAATCATAAATAATCACAGAACATTAAAAAGAAAGATAAAAATATAAAATCCCTCAGTTGTATGCACAGCTAAACAGAACTGTCTTTAACCTGGTTTTAAACATTGTCAGAGAGGAGGCCTGTCTCACATCTTCAGGAAGACTGTTCCAGATTTTAGCAGCATGAATCTGAAAAGCAGCCTCCCCATGTTTAGTTCTGACTCTGGGCACTAACAGGAGTCCAGTCCCTGTGCTCCTCAGAGTACGGGCTGGTTCGTATGGGACTAACATGTCACTAATATATTTTGGTGCGAGGCCATGGAGAGACTTGTACACAAGCAAAGCTGTTTTAAAGTCTATTCTCTCCTCGAGTTGAAGCCTTGTGGTGCTTTCTGGCGTCTCGCAACTTTTCTCCTCAAACTTTGGAACAGTAATCGTAAATAACAACGCTATCATACATCATTGCAGTTGCCCATGTTTCAGTAGAGAGGCCGCTCATTCTCTGGCACAGACCGCTGGGGAATGGGACTCTTCTTGTTGCTTCCTGTTGCATGTCTGCTTAGTCTGTCAGTGAGAGTGTTGGCCATTCCACCGCCTTGTCTATGTGCAGCTGTCTCTGTCCAATGTCCCTGAGGTCAGCTGTTAATGTGGTGCACTGGGAGAGAGCAACTGCGGGCCAACACGCCGTTCCCAGAATGTCCAAGCAGCGCTGGTGACAGATACAAACATGCAAAGCTCCAGTCCGCGCTGCAGTGGATACAGCCATGTTGAACCCTGACACCCTCCCTGACACATACATAACCTCCCTCTGCCCCTGTCAACACACACTCTCACTCAAAATCATGACCATCTTTAGCGATTTCATGCATTTCCGCTACACATTCTGTGCTTTCCACAGTTCCAGCGCCGGTGATGAGATGCAGACTGTTCATAATCTAGGGCTGCAGTATCTGTCTTTTCATACATATTTTTTTCCACATACCCCATCCATCACAAAATAATGTTGTACATACTTGAAAGGGTGAGCAAAGTTTATGCTGTGTTTAGTCTCTATTTGAAGGGAATTGTACAGAGACGATAAGCTCGCAGATATGTTCTCTGCCAGAAAATACTGCAGCTAAAGAGTCAGTTTCTATTCGCAGTTCCATGGTTACATGAACAAAATATCCAATAACATGTTAACAAATGAAGAACTTTCAGAAAAGGCTCTTACTGACACTGATCCAAAATGTGGTATCCAAATCAATTCTATTCTAACACTTAATAAGCATATAGTTTTGAAAGACCAGTCCATTTGGCGTAACTTGATCGAACCACGTAAACAAGATACTACAAGACCAGGCCAACAGAATGTATTTTGATGTATATATAGGATGTATATACTAACTTTCTTCATTGCAGTCAGTCCGTGCGTACACAGTCCCTCTGCATGTGTTTCACTGTTTTGTTTTGTTGTGTTTTGGTTTTGTCACATGGTGCCTTTAATTGTGTAATTGTGCTCCCAAAAATTAATAGCCTTGTGCTGTTGAGCGTAAGTGAAAATCAAATGCTCATAGTAACAAGATATTGCGTGATTAAATTTTCCAAAAGTCTGCTTATACATTGCAATGCACATATGATAGCAATGTGACGCCTTTGAAAGCGTCTAAGGCTTTGAAAGTGGAATCGTACCCAGGACCTTCTTGCTACATTCTCACTATTGCAAAAGTGTCCAAAATGTCCAAATGAATTCACACCACAGCTACACTCAGTACAGACAAATAACGACGTGGTTCTGAGCGTCACAATAATATACTGTATGACTATATTGGTGGAGCTGAAGTTGGCTGGATGACGCTGTGAATGCCTCAATGGCTACTTTGTGTCAGCAATGCAGAGGGCCACATAAAATGTCACAGTAGGCCGCATTTAGCCCCTGGGCCTTACTTCGGACACCCCAAAGATGTTGGCAACTGTATAGAATTGAATGAAGAACCCTCTGGTTATAAGATGCTAATCCACCTATGTCATACCGACAAAGTGCACCTTAAATAGTCTTACTCTACCGAAAAATGAGTATTCTTAAATCCCAGAGCACTTTATTTGCCACTTCCCATTGAACTCCATGGTGAAGTGCTTGTTGACCAGGAGCCTCACCCGGCACCAGTCTGTAGCGCAGAAAGCAGAGAGGTATAAGCAAGTATTTGTTTGAACCTGGCGTGTGCCCAGCTGCCTTCCTCAATCTTCCCTGAGGTCTCCCCTGGTGACTCTTTGTGTTCTCAGTGGAGTGTGCATGGGGCTGTTTGCGTGCGTTTGTGTATATGTGTGTGTGTGCGCGTGTGTGCGTGTGTGTGTGTGTGCGTGTGTGTGCGCGTGTGTGTGTGTGTGTGGAGGTGCCGTTTCCCACAGCCTCGATCTAATTCTGTGGTAACTCAATCTCCGTGTGAGCGTTGGCCGTCGAGTGTTCTCCCGCCTGCGCACCTCCTCTCAGCCGAGTGCATGAGTGTGTCTGACGGTCCCACCAGGCCACGGGAGCTCAAACTTATTTATTTGAATGGAAGGGTGTCAGATTAACTGCAATCAAAACACAATTTTGGTTTTATCTTATTACTTAGATACTTGAGCCAACACAATCTTATTCAACTTAATTTTGTTTCACTCTATAGACTAGGCCACTTTAGTTCCTTAGATTTTTCATGGGGTCAACTGAATATACAATGTCCTTATTGATTCCCATTTGCTACGCTAGTGTCATTGTATTTAAACAATTCATGAGGCTTTACAATGAGGTATAACATGTCTGTACTTTGAGTTTGCAGAGGGCCACATAACATGATACAGAGGACCGCAATTGGCCCACAGGCCAGACTTTAGACATGCCAGTCCTCAACTACATGTTCTAAAATGCATGTCATTCTTGAAATATTTGTATTTTCTCAAAGCAACGAAACCATGAGAAGAAAGCCAGAAAAAATGAAAACAAAACAATAATACATGTGCCATTTACCTATTTTTCTGGCTTAACAACAAAACAAAAATAGTATGGATCAGTGTGTATCCGAACAAAACAACTGAAACAAATTCACCAGCAAGTTCAGTGCTGATCTAATATAAATTCTGAATAGCTGGAAATGTATTAATTTACCTGTTTTTGTTTGTTGTGTGAGGATACCTATTGGCCAGGATAGCCATGAAAAAAGGTGCTTCCGATCTCAAGTGGATTTTCCTGGATGAATAATAAGTGCCATGAGCATTTGGTCTGGGGGCATAATTGGCCCCTGGGCCATAGTTTGCCCAGCACCCCTCCCATCAGAATGATTTACTATGTCAGCCGTGGGGCTGTCTGCAGCAGCGGCGCTCACAGCCGCTTGCATCCTGTTTGCACGCCAGGCTGAAATAATGCCACCTTATCTCTCTGCACACTGGGGCACAGCAACAGTAGTGCATTCAATGTAGGATCCACTTCAAGCATTCCTAAAAAAGTTTACATAAACACAACACCAAAACGACACATTATGCAATAAAAGAAGGCCACCCATTAAGCTGATCTCCACTAGCCCAAAGGAAATGTCTCCCTGCAGCTTCCACACAACAATGTTATCCTATGGGCCACAGCTTCCTGCTTGTGCCTCGCTGCCTCAGTCAGCACCCAGGCGCTATATTGGGTAGAGACTAGACCAGTGTCTCTTTCACACTGCCTGACCATAATACACCCGCTCATTCACTACTTTCCTGCCTTTGTTGGCATTCATGGGAGCTTTTGGATAGGTGAAACCGGGTAGATAGGCTAATATCCCTGCTAATTTCTGGAAACGGATACAAACACATATATTTAAGCCATAGTTCTGCACAGAGGTGCTATTATGTGTGGCACCTACATCGATTTTGGCAGCATGAGAAAGTACACTTCACTATTAAGATATGACCAGCATCTCTCTAAATAAACACAACACAGTACAACGAAAGGGCAAGCTCTTACCCTTTGTACAAACAATTGCATTGTTTAAATGGTTTACAACCATGCTGCTCATTACCAGTTAACTTTTGCAGCGCCACAATAGAAGGAAGGCAGATCATAAGACCAACTCCTGAATAGCTCCACAGGAGACTGCAGGGTTCACAAGGACCACAGAGAGAGGCTCTGTCGCTGCCACACATTGTGCTCCCACAGGAAACAACAGCGTCTATAAGTGTATGTGAATAAGAGCATATACTAAAGGTTCTTTCTCCAAAGATCAACCCATGGTCAGAGAAACAACATGAGACACAGTTCAGAAGTTTGTCTGTGCACCTGCTGCATAGTAGAAATAATTCTCCTCACTGATAAATTCACTGATAACTTGACTGCTGCATGTTGTTGAACACGTTTATCAACAACATTGTGCTCTCCCAGCTCCTCTCATCCTCTCAGAGCTGCTCTGTGCCAGCTGTCTGCGCTGAAGTAAAGTACTGCGTTCCCAAGCTCCGACCTGTGGGAAAATCTGTTGTGGCCAGTAATTGATTCCGCCCTGCCAGCCCCATTACTCTCCAGTGCAGTCAAAGTGCCAGTGATCTGCAGAGGCCGCTTAGCAATAGCCTTTTACTTCCCCATTACCAACAAAACTACATCACAACCACGGTCAGACAGCAGCTTCTCTACAAATGCTCAATAAGAATGTTTTAAAATACAACATGTACTCATCTGAATGTTTTATGGAGACAAACAAATTACAATTTATGCCAAAAAGCAAAGTTGCAAGAGACGTGACATCGTAGGAAGCTTCAAGATTCAAGAATGTATGCACCAATTGTAGTAAAACCACATTGGAAAAACTGTGCAAGACAACCCAGACACACACCAGAGCTCTTGCCACTTGTCTGCTCGGTTGGGTTTAATCAAAACTTGGTAATCAATTAGATATGGTAATGATTTAGAGACTTATAGGGGAAACTTCAACAACTGTATGAAGCTGTACAAACTACACGGATACGTCTTAGTGACAGCGTTCCATAAAAGTCCAGTCATGCGAACAAATGTACGCTGCTCATGTCTACAACGCTCTTCCTTTAGAGCATGCAAATACAAATTATTGTGGATTGGGTGGAAGCTTCTGGGAGAGCCTATTCTGGGAGAGCTTTTATAAAACTACCAGCTGAGGAGCGCGCTTTCCCATGTTGTAAGGGGTCAGGAGGCCAAGCTCAAAGCACAGAGGCAGTTGTTTTTCACAGAAGATCCAGTCTACAGTTCAGGATCAGAGAAAGCATAAAAGCCGCGCGGAGGACGGAGCAGCTCGGGTGGTGGTTGTAGCCCACGGGCACTGGCTCCACCTCTACCCTCTCTCTCCGCACAGGGGCTGAATGCGCGTCTGTGTGCGGGCCCCTCTCACACAGCCATTGGTGTGCTGCCGTGGACCAGGCGCCTTGGGCTCAGGCAGCATGTGGGATGAGAGGAGAAGGGAGAACATCAAAGCGGGAGGCATGAAAAAAAGCTCAAAGCACACAAGCATCAGGCACCTCTCTGACCCCTGGCACACACACAGAGCAGGGCGGCGGAGGAGAGCAGCAGTGGATCACACAGGGCACATCACTTAGTGCATGGGAGCAGCTCAACAGATGTCAGCACAGGCTCAATAACAGCAATTTAAAGAAGAAATATTATGCTTCATTTTTGCCCATTACTATAATTAAGATTAGGAGATCCTTTAGTTGTTCCACAGTGTTGCATCACCAGTTACAGAACAGTATAGGAATGAGGAGCACACAACACAAGGTAAATGAATACAGCAAAGGATAAGATAAATTAACACAGCTGTACACTAAACTTTATGCTAAATAACTCTATACTAAATGCCTCTTTTAGAATGTGAAGAAAATATAGGGTTATACAAGTGTGAAGGGTAAAACAGCTTTCGCCCTGTAATTCCTGATGCTGCCACCAGAGGGAGAGGAAAACATTCTCAGAAAATACAGCCATGCATTTGTAAAGAACAGCACTTGACTTGATGCTTAAAAAAAAGTGTAAACTGCACTGACTGTGATGTGTCATTGTGGTACAATGATGTCATTGTACCTACATTTGAAATATCAGAGAAAAAAATACAATAATATGTAGGAGAATATTCCCAAATTTTAGGAAATTCTTTCTGAACAAAACTCTGGTCTTATTTTATCACCAGAAGTATCACCAGAAGTATCACCAGGACATCATGACAATTGGGAGGAACAATAGTCTTGATGATCTGCCCAGGAGTATAAAATCCTCCTATTTACCTGTTTAGATGTTAATACTCAGCAGTGTCGCCCCCTGTTGGCGTGGACTGGTGCTTTCCTATTGTTGACTAAAATGAGTCCACAGTTTGTTTGGGTTCCCACCATCCATTTTACCTTTATATATAAAATTTATCGATGTGTTGACAAAAACTATGACTATGAAAAATACTGCACATGAATTTGAATTTGATTTTAGATTGAGGTTTACACTTTTGGTTGCTTTTCTAGTTTCCCAGAAGAAGTCAATTTGAGGCCCCTGAAATCAGAACAAAATTTAAATTACTATTAAGGCATGTCAGCTTGTTTTGGGCAACATGTGTGCAATGTCTTGATATAGAACAATATTTGTGTCAGTTTCAAATGTATTTAAGGAAAGCGCAGCACATGCAGACACAGGGGGAACTTGCAAACTCAGAAAGGCCCACCTCCCAGAAGCTGATCCCAGGACTTTCTTGCTGATGATCCAGGACATCGACATTCAACATTTATGGACATTGCTCATCTGCCTTTTATGGATGAATGGTTCTATGTGTTTTTGTCATCGCATTTCTTGTGTCTGAACTGTTTTATTCTCTGATCTGTGTTGAATTCCCCAGGTTTGTATAGTCCTCCAAGATGTTGTGATTTTTTGAATAAATGTATTTGAATTGACTGAGAACCTGAAGATATCATATATACGATTAAAGGGCACCTATACATTCTCACTAAATCCAAAATATTTTTAAATAAACTGGAATTTGTGTCTCAAAAAACACGACAGAAGTGATGCACCAGTGATCTCAATTAACCAGGCTTGCCTACATTTTTTCGGTCTACCAACAGTATGCATTTTAAAGTGCCAAAAAACTTGCAAACTCCCTCTTGGCCGGAGCATCCTCTCTCCATTATTCATGAGAGCTCAGGTTGGACCCTGGGAACAAGCTGAGCGGAGCCCTGTGTCAATACGAAGCACTGGCCGCCACAAAGGGATCTGCCTCCGACTACACTGTTGACAGACACCGGGACAAAGGAGCTGAAAGAGGTCCCCCTGCGTTCTCACACACACCGAAGAATGAGTCAGTGTGCTGCCGCTCGGCCCCGTGTTTGTACAGTAGATACAGCCTTTGTGCGCGGCCACTGTTCTCCCATCAATGGAGCCTGAAGTGTTGATGAAAACCACGAGGAAAAGTCTTCTCTTGGAGCTGCCATGGAGAGTTCATGTTCATTAGAGGGGCTCCTGTCTGAAGGCATGTGAGCAGAGCTGCGCCGCGCGAGGGAACACCAACTAATCGGCTTACGGGCCATGTGGAATAAGAGCGTTTATGACATTTGGATGATTTCATGTAACAAAGGTGTATTATGATAAAAGATCATATTCAAATGATCTTGTGCCTCTGACAGTTACAGTGGTGGATTATTGGCCTTGAGTAACTATGGCCTTAAAACACACAACCAATTCAATAGATTAAATCAATATTGGTTATATTGATATAATATGTGGGTCTTAAATGTATGAGTTTGGGCCAAAAAGTATTTGGTGGTAATTTTCCTGCTTCTTTTTTATTGTGATTGGATAATGCCTTTTTCGTTGCACCCCTGCATGTGAAAGCCTGAGCCTGTCAGACATCAGAAACTAAGCAGGGAAGGGCCTGGCTAGAACTCTCATCAGAGACTTGGAATATAGAAGATGCCAAAGTACGCCTGTAAAGTGCCATACTGCCCTTGTGTCCTTAGGCAAGATACTTCACCAACATTACCTTGTGTGTGTCTGGTGTGTGAATGATGAATGTTGGCCATATATCAGTTAACACATGAGCACATGACCAACTAGATTAACTTTAACGATTGTTGTTTGCATCAGTGACAGTGAGGGTAGTTACAAACGTTACAACTGTAATGTATTCCATTTTGAAGAAACAAACTCATTGCAAAATTTATTTAAGAAAAACCACAAGATCATAATTGTTTAATGCCTCTTGTGTCAGTCAAAACGGATTATTCATGTTATTGTTCTAATGCCTTGTATGATTCTTGTTTTTTTCAGCACATTGAGATGCCTAGAGTATGAACTGTGTCATACAAATAAACATTGTGTGGTAAGACGGGCTTTGGAGACCTGCAGTGCTGTTGTGCTCTTACCTGCCGCTCCGTGGCGCTGGCCCGGTGGGCAATAAAAGCGCTCCCAAATCTCAGCTGTATTCCTCTTTGCCCACACACTCTTCCGGGCCCTTGTGTTGGCCGCCTGTTCACCAGCTCCAGGTAAAGTCCCGCTTTATGTCCAGTTTCACGCAATATCCCTCTAAAATTCTGTCACTTAGTAGTCGCTTCACTTTCCATTTAGTGCCACTGTCTGATCACTGCAAAATACAGCATTTCCTCGCTGCCCTGCACCACTCTGGTGCGCGCATCCGTGCACTGTGTTACAGGTAAGATCGCCTTGGCCCATTCTCTCCTCTGTGCCTATCATGTGTACATTATAAAAGCATTAAAGTGGCGTCTGGATTTCAGCCACGCTGCAGGACTGGCCGCGCCATCAGGCAGCCTGCTCCATGCGCCATCCCTTGGCCTTTCAAGCCGGGACCGTGCGCAGTTTGCTCACCTCAGCGGTATGTCTCGCTTCCATTTTTGTAGTTCCCCACTTTTTCATTTAGGATTTGGTTTAGTTTAGTAATCTTCCAAAATTAATATTCTTTCTAGGTGTCCTCAGAGGTCTGCAGTGGCACTGACACGTTGCCTCCTGCTGTTTTGCCATGTTTTGCCTCCTGCTGTGTTTGCCACTGATGTTTTGCTCCTGTGTTTTGTCTACTGCTGATTTTGATGTCGGCCTAAAGTGCTGTTTTACGGTTGCCTGTTTTTGTGTCCCACTTTGCCTGCTCCTCCCCGTCTGGTCCAGGTCGCGCGCTGCGCACTGGTGTGTCCCTTCAGACGGCGAGCAGAGACGCGGACCCGTGCGCACACTCTTTGCCCTGGGTTTTGCCTGTCAGGCGGACATTTCAGGCAATTTACTCGTTTAAACCTTTTTATTTCTACATTAGCGCTTTTTAATGTGAAAGAATCTTAAATGTCTTAAAAATTGATTGTTAATTAAATATATCTCGTGAATAAAACTGAATTAACTGGAACCGGTTGCCTTGTATTTCAATACACTTACTTGTGTGCCTTCAATCTACACTACATTATTTCCCCAGGAAGTCTGGGGTGGCGTTGCTACAACCTCTCTAAAATCTTTTATTATTATTTCTCCGATCTGTTAACCCCTCGGTTGCCACAATTGTAAACATTATTTAACTATTACTATTTACATTTCTATTCAAGAACCAACTAATATATTGCATAATAGATTTTAGAGTAACTTGTCAGAGACTGTAGCTGGGTAATCTCTAAACCATTTTTACAGTTTTGTTTCAGGAACAGCAGAATTACACAATAACCATTAACTGTAAACGGCTCTTATTCAACCCTATTCAGTGAGAATGTTACTGTATTTTTTTAAAGAAAATACATTTGGTACAACAACAAACCATTACTGAACAGGAAGTTGATAGTATATATAATTACGGCCAGCATCTGTTCTAATGATCTTTAGCTTGATCTGTTCTACACTGGCATTCTTTAAACACGTCCAAACTAATGTTTTGTGTCAAATTCCATGAACTGGAGATACAAAAAACCAGACCCACATCCTCATGGCTGAAAGGAAAGATATGCAGTGATGGACAGCTTTGTAGATTCTCTGATCAGCACAGAATAGCTGCAGCTGGTCATTGCACAAAGGGTTTCTAATCATCAATTAGCCTTAAAGCAGAATGTGCAAACAGAATGCAACATTAGAGCAGGTTATTGCTGAATCTGCTCTGGACACATTCTTCATTAGTATTTTTTAAACTCTATGCAGGTTTTTGATTTAATAAATAAATAAATCAGCAGGGACGTGCATTTCTGCAGCTGAGTTGTGTTTATCTGGTTGTTCATCATTCATGTTAGTTTACATTTTGTTGGTTTTTAGGCTGATTTACTGAAATAGGTCATGGTGTCATTATTGGGGGCAGTTTTTGAAGGCTGATGTGAAGGCTGCAGGACTTTGTTTGTCAACGGTTTGGTTACAATGACACATCTAAATCCTTTTCTTGTTTGTACATTTGATCTGTGTGTAAAGCCAAGAGCCTGGACAATTGCATAATGAACGGACAAATCGTGACAGTGATGAGACAGAGGTGGGCTGAAAGCAATGCTGAATTTAAACGGTGTGAAAAAAAATTGTTCTTTTCTGAAGTTCAGTATGTTTGTAAAAGCTCTGACTGAATCAAAACACGTTTAATCTGTGTGGTTAAAAAAACCAAAATAACAACCAATTGACAAATATTTCACTAATCGAATAGTTGCATAAAAACCTTCTGTATGTATATGCATAGTTGTTTCCAAGACAACCCACAACACTGTACCAAATGTAGACTTAATTTAATTATTGAATTTGTACATTCAATCATATTTAGTATAAGGATATCATATCTAATACTGTTTATGAATGCATGACTTTCATAAAACAACAAAACACCCTTTGTTATGGCACAAAGCTAGCCACCTATAGCCACACCACTTAAAATTGAGACAAATACAAACAGACCTATAGTCAAGTCTTACAACATGATTAATATATCTTTGGACATTCTGATTGATCTATTTCACTTATTTTTTTTATTTTCCCTATGAGGATATAGTTTGTCTAAAATCTAATGATAGCAAAATAATGTATACAGTATCTTATGTACTTCGCTCCTTCAGCCCCTTTGCAGATCCAGGGGCCTGTCCACAGTGACGTCTACCAGACACACACGCACACGCACACGCACATGCGCGCACACACGCACACACGCACACACGCACGCACACACACACGCACACACGCACACAACTGACGATCTGACGCCTGTCTGCAGCCTACACATATTGTTAATTTTAGAGCGCCATCTTATGGTGGACACTAGCATCACTGCTCGTGTTTTATTTATTTATTATCAGCAACTGTTAAATGTTTTATCCAATAAGATCACACGCATATTGCTTGTAACAAGTTGAGTAGAAATGGCAGATTGTGAATGGATAAAATTCGTGGTTCATTATTTAAGTCAATAGACATGAAAAAACACAACATATTACAAATACATTTCCAATTGATTCTAGTCCTTTCAAACAAATGCACAAATGAAAAGGAGCAGAAAGATGTTCCAATGTGATTAATGGTGGTCCTGATAAAGGGGACAGAGAAGTGTGACCTCCTTCTACTGTCCTGTTTCGATTTGAGACAGAAAATGTTATGCAGAAAAACCTTTGAAAGGGTGTAAAAATGTATGTCTAAAAGCTGTTTCAAATTTGCGTCAAACTTCTATAAAACAACATATTTCTATACACTCTCCCCCGGCAGTGAAACACAAACTCAAATTCCGTCAAGTTAAATGAAATCTTGCACTGTGTATCGGTTTCTTATCTCTTGAAGTCTTGAATGTAAAAAAACAGCTCAACTAAACGGACAAAAATCGACTTAAAAATTTGGCCAAAATAATGAAATTAGCATATCAATATCCGCATAATGCATTGTACATTTTCAAACAACTTTCAGAAATAAAGAGAGATAATGACTCATTGCTTCAAAAATCTTGCACCAGCTTCGCCTCGCTTCCTTGTGCTGACTTACAGGTGCGAGCTTCTGGGGATGTGACCCAGAAGGAGGGGGTCAATCCGGAGAGATGCTAAAAAAAACTCACTGAGCTCCTTTGAATGGGCTCAGAGACGTGCCTACAGTGCTTCAAGAAATAGGATCCAACTTTCCTTTGTCAGATCTACCAATGACACAATATGGGCTTTCGCGGCTTCTTCTAGGAAACAGCTACTACTACGACAACTACAACTACTACTACTATGGTTCATGGTTAATTTTATATTTACACATATGTATACTTTGCAATTCTTTTATACTTTGTTTCTTTATTAAGCTAAAGATATAGGGTTTTATCAAAGTAAAGAGTTATGCTTAATATACAAAAACAGCCTTTTCCAGTCAACTTTAAGAAATAATAAATAATAGTCACTGCTATCTGCAGGGCGAGCTTATACTTATGGTTTTGTCACAAAGATAAGAAACTGACATAAAAATGAACAAATTGCACTTTATTTGTGACTTGCCCCTTAAATCTCATGGCCCCTGACAATGGCAGGCCCCTGGGCTTCAGCCCCTGCTAGCCTTTTGGATACGGTGCTATGCATTCCAGTCACAGCGTGCACATTCTTCAGGTCGTACACGCACCTAATTTGAATATGCTCCCCCACAATGCTCTGTTCAATGGCCTCCATCGCTCCGCATCCATCATCCGTGACATCTCCATGGTGACCTCCTCTGGCCCTAATTGCAGACCACGCCCCTCATAGTCTGATCACTATTGAAACTATGAGATCTGGCTTTTGATTGGACGTTCGAACCTAAACACGTGTTCAGGCTGCTCTCAAATAGAAGTTTTTTTGGAGGAGACTGTTCCCTGTTGCTTCCGACTGAGGATCCCATTTTGGTTCTTTTATACTCTACCACCTCAATACAACTTCAACATGGAGCCTTTTGTGGGGACCTGGAAGCTTGCGTCCAGCGACAACTTTGACGAATACATGAAGGCAATCGGTGAGTAGTTTGCAGTTTTATTAGTGGTTTAGTGCAGTCTCTTTCTGAATCTGCGAACGGAGACTGGACACTTGTGATGTAACTGTGTGCAGGTGTGGGCTTTGCGACTCGTCAGATTGGGAACATGGCCAAACCGAACCTTGCCTTTAGTGTGAGTGATGGGGTAATCTCCATGAAGGCGCAGAGTACTTTCAAGAACACTGAAATCTCCTTCAAACTCAATGAGGAGTTTGATGAAACCACCGCAGACGACCGAAAGACAAAGGCGAGGCTCAAGACTGTTTCTGTCGCTCTTTGATAGTTCTCCATGTCGTATGCTGACTTTGAATGTTTAATATTGCAGACCACGTTCACGCTTGAGAACGGGAAACTTGTGCAGAAACAAACTTGGGACGGAAAAACCACCATACTGGAACGTGAGATTCAGGATGGAAAACTAGTGGCTGTAAGTTTTGTTTCTATAAAATGCTCTTTTTGCACATTGCATCAGTTTTTTTTTTCTTTGCAACACTTTCACTTTGTCTTGATGCATAATACTTTTTTTTTTTTTTTCTTCTCCACAGAAATGCACCATGGATGACATTGTTGCAGTAAGGACATACGAGAAGGAGGCATAACTTGTACTCTGGCTGTTTTGCTGCACAATATGCTTGTCTTCAATAAAAAAAGTTGCCTAATTTGGAACTGCATCTCTTGATACTTTTATCAGTCTGGAAATGGGAACTGCTTAGTTGAAGATTACAGATGGTGGCTCAAAGCTCCTTTGTTCTAAGTGTATAGTGGCAGCCTTATGATGAGGGGTGGCTGAGTGCATTAGGCCAAATCCCTGCGAGGGGTTAGTCCACTGACCTCATTTGTGCCAGACCCTTTGTCTTGGGGATGGAGGTGAACCAACTGAGCATAATGTGTCTAATTGGGTTCAGTAAGGTTCCATGAGGTGATCGCAGCGTGATTCAGGTCGTCATTTAGGCTGGCATGCATTACTTGTGTATAATGCACTGTAGAAGTACATTGAACTTTACCTTTTTAGAGCTTTACAAAGTTCTTGATAAACTAAAACTATGGACTTTAATGTAGACTGTGGCAAATCTATCGTTGCATTGTCATTAATTTGTAGCTCATGACAATGTAAGGTTTGAAATGTGTTAAAATTTTAATTTCCTATCAAATCTGAATCCTTGACAAATTTGGTCTGGAAGCCACCAAATTCCCGCATTCCCTCTAGTGGCAGAATGTGGCATAGCTTTACCACAACTGCATTTTAGAGGTTTCTGGGCTGCATCTGAATTCGGTAAAAATATCTTGACGCCAAATAGGCAATTGTGGAAATTCATTTTGGAATAGTTGGGTCATTATTTAGTAAAATGTTTTCTTACTGCATCTAATGTTGAATTGAATGAGTACAATAGGCAACCAATAGAAGGCTATGTCTGAGTAACCAGCTGAAAAAGCGTCATCCAAGGAGCCGTCTGCACCAACAGGAGACAACCCAGAGGAGAGATGAAGACGAGGCTCCAGACCTCCACCAGGTCCAGGAGCCAGACTCCAACAGCTCACCCTGCTCGCAGTGTAGAGGGCTCCTCCAGAGGAAACACTGCGGTATTAAAACAATATAATAAACAGTAAAACACAAATGTTATTACAAAAGGACTCAAGCACGAAAAATAATACAATTAAACTAAGTTTCACTAAAGGAAAAATATATTATATAATGCAATAATTACTAATGAAAAGCTCATCTAAAAAGCCTGCTTTTAATAACATGAACGATCTGTGCGGCCCTGAACTCCGATTTATGACATTTCACAATACAATGTTTATTTGACATTATGATCTTGTAAAGAGAAGTTTTCAAATGTAATTGTTTCAAGGACGTCAAATCTTGTTGCAGCTTCATAATTGATACATTTATTTATTTTTTTTGGATGGTGAAAAAAGCGCAAGTAAATATCAAGTATACATTGACAAAACATAAAAAGTAAAAATATTTTATGTGATTTGGGCATGGGTTGTTCGGAGAAGAGAAGAAAAACAAAACATTTCTTTATTTCCTTGATAGATAGTTAGATATACATACTTTCTTGATACCGTAGGTAAAAGTGTCCAGCAGCCATAAATACACCATCCCATCCCCTTAAGATATAAAATTTAAAGTTTAAATAAATGTATCAAATCTTTAAAACACAACATAAACACAAATTATTTTTTCCTAGACTCAAAAACAAAGAAGCAAAGCAGAAGTAGCAGAGGAAGAAACATGTTTCACAAAGCTTGTTTGTTATACTTTTTAATTATGTGAGACGCCTTTTATCAATCTAGCTTTTTTAATTGAAATAAAATGGTACAAATCTTTCAATGTACAAACACACTTAAATAGACAAGGATAACAAAAACATAAAAAAAAATGTAAATGAAAAATGTTCCAAAAAGTGAGATTTTTTTTTTTGATGATTTGAGAGATGAGTATATTTCTTATATAGACTAATTTTATGTTGAAATATGTTCAAGAAGGGGTTTTAAAATATTTGTGTACGTGGAATTTTCCCAGAATAAATTAGATTAACTAAATCGTATTTAGTGTTGCATCTGTTAAAGAAACCAAAGCACATATCTTGATAACGCAAATGTCTCTTCCGCACTTTTCTGTCGCTAGAGCGTCAATGACGTACGCGCGCGCATGATGACGGCATAATCCAACATGGCGGCCGGGGGGAACACAAACATGGGTGTCGACAACAAGAGGAAAGACGAGTCCTTCTCCGAGACCGTAAAACCTTTGATAAGTGAAGTGTTGCAGAGAATAGGCCCCGAAACCTCCGCAGGAACCCAGGGCGATGCGGCGGACAGCTGTTCCACCACAGAGTACTGCGAGCGGCTGCAGGCGTGGATGTGGAACTATCACACGGGCTACGTGCAGTGGCAGAGCTGGGTCTCCGCCGCCGCCTTGTACCCCTACTCTATGCACTTAGCAAGCAGTGTAGACGCAGCTCTGTGCCCGTACCCCCCGACGGCAGCCCCCTCCAGCCGGGGAAATGCAGCTGGTCCCGGGGCAGCAGCGCCACAGCGGCCGCAGGAGAATGGAGACGTGCAGAGGCCAGGTAGCAGCTCCGCAAGATCTCCCACAGCGGTCTATTTGACGGGTTTTAGTTTTGGAAGCGAAATTACTCTGCTCATTTACCTTTTTGGTCTTCTAAACTTTGACTTGCTGTATGTAGTTTATTTCTGTGTGATTACATTTCTGAGATTATTTTGGTAATGCTAGTAATTTTCTTTTAGCTTTTTTTCTGTCGCTTGGCAACCAACAATATAACCCCACTCTGCCCAAAGCGTCCAACCCCGACTCACAGGGAATTCCAAATATAACTATTTACTAATAAGATGAAGGCAGCATGTTATTGTAGATACATGGGTCTGTTTTGTTCACAAGCACCACATTTACAACTCTCTCTTGGAGCAAATACTAAATACACTGTATTATTTATGAAACAATAAAGTTAGGCACCCCACTTATGGTTAGATTTCTGAAGTAGGAAGTTTCAGAATTATTTTTATTGCCATTGTAAGTAACAGGAAGCTAGCAATTTGTTTTGTCTCATGGTGCAAACAAGTTATAAAGTAAAAATGGATACGGCATGACAACATCTTCCCAGAATATCTTAAAAAGACTAATATAAATGACCACTAATTGGAGAAAATGCGGAGGTTTTGAATCATTTCTTTTAGCGGAAATCATGTTTTATTGTTGGTACACAGCATAACCGACACAAATTGTAAAACATATAGTTCAATATGTATTGATTAGAATAGTTTTTTTTTTTTTTTTAACTATACCATTTTTGTAATAACTGAAATTGCAACTGATTTTATGTTTACACAGCCCTACCAGTTGTCTATATTTACTATCGTGCTTATGTTATTCTCCTTCTTGTAGGCCGAGAGTACAGTATTCCCTCACCCGTTCAAAGACTATTTGCTGAGATGGTGGATTTCTTCATTTTGTTTTTTATTAAAGCTTCAATCATTATCAGTATTATGCATCTAAGTGGAATAAAGTGAGTATGAAGTATTGCATGTTCCCATTGAGGGCAAAATGTGTAATAACATCTGTGTTTCTGTTTTAGGGATGTGTCCAAGTTTGCCATGCATTTTATAGTAGAAGAAATAGACGAGGACACATCCATGGAGGAGCTACAGAAAATGATGCTGGTTGCACTGGTTTACCGCATATTAGTGTGCTTTTATGAGGTAAGATCGTCAGGGAATATCATGTGGTTATTTTAGAGATTGTGAAAAAAAAACTTGAGGTTCATGTCGCTTGCTTCCTGCCCATAGATTGTGTGCATTTGGGGAGCTGGTGGGGCCACTCCAGGGAAGTTTCTGGTCGGACTGAGAGTGGTGACATGCGACTCGTCAGTCCTGGTTCAGCCCAACAGAGTATTTGTGGTACCTGCAACCAATGTGTCCTTCTCAGCGTGAGTGCATTACCTTCTATAGACCAGATATGTTCTCAGGCCCCTGGGGAAATAATGTAAATTCAATACTATAGATCAGACTCTTTCTTAGGTCCGTAGGGAAATAGTGACTCTCTTTAGATATTTCACTGGTCCTTAAGCGTCCTAACATTTTAGTTTGTGGTCTTGCATGTTTAAGAGAGAATATGGCTGCGTTGTTTGAAATTCAACTGTGGCTGCAGCGATCGATTTATATTATATACTTGATCAATATTATATTAGTAATTCATATTCTATTGATTTTTACCTTTTGTTTTTTTGAGTCTTCTATCAACCCTTTTGCACCCTTAACTGCATATGTATGTTTTAGAATAAAATACATTAGAGCATATTATTCATATTTTAAACAAACAACAGCTCCTCAATCAGTCCTTAGTGTTGCCACCAGGAAAAAACTCTTATGTGTAAAATTAAAATATTGCTGGAATTAGTTCAGTGCACTGTAAATGAAACAGTTTCTATTTGTTGAAGCAGTTAAAGGTATTTAGGAAAATGTTTGTACCAATAAAAAATATATTGGTCACAACCTTATTATCACAACCTTACTGTCACTCACTTTTCATACAGAGTCTGTATGTAGCCGGTTAGCAGCTATTTAGCAGATTATAGCTAAAAACATGTGGGTCCCTGAGGTGCAGTAGAGGACCGGCATAACACGGGGCGAAAGACAGGAGAGGATCCAAATAACACTTGAGTGGCCCTGTTGAAAGCACCTTTTTTCCAGAGAGGCGGGACTTCTTGTAAAATCTCACTAGATACCTCTAAAATAAATAAACGGATTATCTGAGGCAAAAAAATTGTAATCAACGTTTTGTAAATTTCTGCTTGTCTCCTGTGATATAAAACATTTGCACTCCTGCTATCAACAGTAGAATAGGACGTCTATGATCATCAAATTGTATTACACACTTTTTGAACGCTCGCACTGAGGCTGTCTCTGGTTTATTTTTCAGATCGACTGTTCGAGCCTTGAATAAAAACTTCTCCATTGCCTTCTTCTTCCCGGCCTTCATAACGCTGCTGTTCTTCCAGCACAACAGGACTGTGTACGACATGGTTGCTGGGACGATTGTTGTCAAACGCTCCAGACTGAGATGATGCCACAACCAAAGACGCAACTGTGCTGGCAATACATGTTATTTAAAAGTGCTTTGTTGTAAAAAGAAAAAGACAAGAAAAACAGGGAATATTTAAACGTTTAGAACAAGTTATTTACATTTGAAAAGACTTTTGCTTTGATTGACCTTGGGACAGTGTTTCTGCATGAGTGATGCTTTCAAACTCCAGTGTACAGTGTTGAGGCCCGCGCTCACCGTATGCTCTGTTTGCTACTTTCCAGGTGGATTATGTGCATTTTAAGCACAACTAATGTAGCAGCAGACAGCGTGGTCTGGACAAACGTGGGAGAATGTTGAAGAATATTAGCCTAAAGGTAATGAGATTATTCTGTAGAAATCAGTGCAGTGATAGACGTACATTATATGTCCTCAACACTAGGACCTCCAGAATTCTGAAAATACTAGAACTCCCAGAGCCATCATTTTGACTGCTTCTCTTTAAACCAATGAAATTCTAAAAAATTCCCCCCAAAAATATTTTGTTGTTTTAAAGTTAGTAATTTAGAAGGTTTTTACCTTTACTCCCTTTTACTAAGTTCTAGAACGGGTTAGTAAAACTGCAAAATAGTTTGTTATAAGGCTAATAAATGCTAATTGCTGCAAGTAAACGGTGTGTTGCTATGGTAAGTAGCACTTGCTCTTCTCTGGTGGAAAATGACTTATAAACCCCCAAAGAAGTCACAAAGTTATGAAGACCAAAAGTATATGTAGCTGAGTAAATACATTTACACCAAAACTAAAAATTGTCAAATTGACTGCTCTGGGAGTTCTAATGTTACTGAGCGGCAGGACGTGGATTGGTGAGCGCGGGTCTTTGTTAAAGACCATTCATTTCTCGCCCATGCTAAGAAGAATGTATTGCTGTTTCCAATTGTGTTTATTTCACTATAGTGAAATAAATACTAAATACTTTTTAAAGCGTGATTAAACTACACATTTCCAAGAATGGAAAATGATTAGTTTACTAACAAGATGGTTATTCAAAATGTGTTATTGTAATCAGTATTCAATATCCTGAATTAGTGCAATTTAATGTAATTTCACTGATTTGTTTGAAAAGTCACAAATATATATAAACATGTTAATTATTCAGTAAATATTTTATTACAGATTCCAGGATTTCCCGTTTGTTTGGTTTGCCGAACCTCTACTGGGGTGTCTTCCTGTTCAGTCTGTACAAAATGTGGAGACTTTAAATCAGGAGTATCAAACCAGTCCTCAACGGGCTACTGTGGCTGCAGGTTTTCATTCCAACCAAGCAGGAGCACACAAGACTCCACCCATTATCACCAACCTGAAGTCCTGAGGAAATGGGTCCTGCAGCCACACCGGCCCTTTCTGCAGCCAGTCTGACAGCCCAGCTTTAAATCATCTCCAAAATACCTTCTCCAATTCACAAATACCTGAACAATGAGTTGACATAGATATTTATTTGTTACAGGCAACGTTTACAACACTGTCAATAACATGTGGTAATTGTAACCAATACATCTGTCTTTAGTCTAATTCAAGTAGTCCAAGAAAATAATTATAGTAATGGTGGCTACAGATCATGGAACAGCTTCCTCTGTTGACATGTGTCTGTGTCCAGGGCATGTGTCTCTGTGTCCAGGGCATGTGTCTCTGTGTCCAGGGCATGTGTCTCTGTGTCCAGGGCATGCGTCTCTGTGTCCAGGGCATGCGTCTCAGTGTCCAGGGCATGCGTCTCAGTGTCCAGGGCATGCGTCTCAGTGTCCAGGGCATGCGTCTCAGTGTCCAGGGCATGCGTCTCAGTGTCCAGGGCATGCGTCTCAGTGTCCAGGGCATGCGTCTCAGTGTCCAGGGCATGCGTCTCTGTGTCCAGGGCATGTGTCTCTGTGTCCAGGGCATGTGTCTCTGTGTCAAGGGCATGTGTCTCTGTGTCCAGGGCATGTGTCTCTGTGTCCAGGGCATGTGTCTCTGTGTCCAGGGCATGTGTCTCGCGTGTGGACTTGTGTGTGTGACAGAGCTGGTGCTTTGAGCTGACGGTCACAGATGGTGCTTCAGATCAGAGCCAGCTCCTGTCCGCTGCCCTGTCACCCGTGTCCCCCTCTGTCATTCAATAAACGCCGTTTCACCAAACAGTCCAAACAGCTGAGGCCTGGCATGATGCGATGGAGACTCAAAAAGGTTCATTTTGTCTTTGTTGTGGTTCTTTTGAAAAACAATTTAACAAGGTAATACATCTAACTTGTCTTTCATAATCACCACAAAAAACAAAATGTGATGGAGATTGGAATGTCCTTCTGAGTTTTTATATTTATCTAGTTTTAACATGGATTCTTAATTTTACATTGATGGCTTTTGTATACTTGGTTAACTGTTTTAAAGCCTCTCTGGATGATCATTGTGTCAGAACTATGTCTTTGCAATAAGAATCGACATGCATTACATTACTGTGCATATGATCTCATTCTTTGCTTTTACTTACAAAATAATAGTGTTAAGTGTTAAGTAATAATTTACTAAATCAATAATGAGTAACTTTCAAACCACTAAAAATCAATTGTGTATTAAAATCCATCTATTTAGTTCCTGTCACAGTTTGGGACCATCACAAGGCAAGCATTGTAGCCTGTTTGGAATTGCCTAAAATTGCCACTTAACTGTTTATTTTAGCTTTTTATTTATTTGATTTTTTTGTATTTAACAACCTTTTGTAACGCGTCTTTGAGTGTCCAAAGAAAGTGCCACAAAGTATGATGTATTAGTATTATTATTATTATAGCAAGTGCAGTTGTCACATGCATGTATGTTTGGTTTGGCCTCCGATCACTATCCTTATAAAGATAAGTGAAACTAGAGAACCCACTCAGCCAATCAGCTCTCAGCCCAAAGTCTTTTCAAGCAGTGACTCACAGGGCTCTTTACTGAAAAATTTGCCTAATACAATAAACATGTTGTGGCTCACAAGTTCACAGCATTTTTACAATGCTCTTTCTGTTGAGGCAAACACAACTTATTATTTATGAAAAATGGTTGAAAATCACATCCAAAGGAACAAAACATGAAAACAAACAGAAAGAACACATTGTGCAGTCTACACCGTTTACTAGAAAACATATTTTGCAAACACGTAAGAGCCCTAATAGTGACTCCTCTCTTTTTCATTTTTATGTCTAATCTAAAAAATTACTGATAGTGATTCAATGTTTCTGACACTTACAAACTAGAAGATGAATTGTGTGCTTGAAATTGTACCCAAGCTTTCACAATCAAGATTTGAACTTAAAAGAATGAATAGATTTCAGTTCATACACGTGTTATTTCTTCCCTACTGGTGCTGGTGACTGCCTGTTGATATTCCTCTCAAGTCAGCGCAGTCTGGGTCCTTGAACGAAGATCTCTGAGGAGGGAGATGCTTCACACTGACTTTTGAGAAAAAAATAGCTTCAAATCTCTTCACGCACAGTTATCTGCTCCATCCAGATTTAAAACAACACCAAGACAAACAATTATTATCCAAGAACATTTGTTGATTATCAGTCTAGTGATATAACTTGACAAAAGAGCCTGAACACTGCCCCCTAATGTCAAGGATCAGAATTGCACTGCAGTTGGTTGAGCAGAGGTCACTGAGGTCATTTTCTGTGATACATTACACTGATTGTAAATGATTATTGTTAGTTTAAATCCTGCTTAAATGTGAAATAAACAGGCTGCTTGATGGATATTGTCAGCTATAGAGCGTGCATATAGTGACATCTTTCTTTCATTCAAACAGATTCTTTCATTCTTTCCTCTTGGACTTTGTTTTTGGTAGCTTCACTCCTCCACAAATCACTCCCACCGATGCTTCAGTTGCCTTAAACTCTGTTCTGGTGATGTGCGTAAGCAGGACGGCTATTTTCAGCTGAATGAACAGCCTATTGGCTCTTCTGTGAATGACTCCTGTTCTGCTTTTTGGTGAATTTTGTGGTCAGAACATAATGTGGACAGAAACACATGCAGTAGTTCAACCCAATATTGGTTTTTATTGCTCCTTCTACTCGAAAGGATTGAAACATGTTGTAAATGTTGGATTTCTTTCTGTTGCATTGTGTGTGTTTTTTGTTTTAAATCTTTGCTGAATGTGTTTGCCGTGGTGACAGTGACATCATGGGGGATTATGAGTCCAAGATAAAAGCAACAGTTTTGCAAATTGTGCTTTATCTTCTCATCAACTCTGCATTTTATTTTAACATATGGCAATTTCTTTTTGAATTCCCACTGCTCAAGCACAAATCAGTGGGAATATACAAGCCCTGAAAACCAAATATAAGCTCCGAAAACCTGATGAATAGGATGCACTCGAAAGACCAGTGTTTTTCTGTGTGTCTTGTTGATGTGATGTGTGAGTGCTTTTAAACAAGTGCATAAATAACGAGACAAAGTAAGTGTTTGTGGGATCTGCACGGTTTCATTTCAGTTTAATCACAGTTTAATTACACGCGTGATTCAATGGTCTTTTTAATGTGATGCTCCACACTTTGCAGACCCATATTTCCTTCTTTGGGACCAGAGGCTGAGCTGCCCTGTTGCCATGGCAGCAAGCGCTTTCCTATTCTCCCCACGCAGCGACGGGAGCGCGCACGTCTCTCTCTCTCTCCTACATTGACGTGAACGCGCATGTCTGGGCATGTTGGAAGCTTTGAGTTTAACAGGTTTTTGTGATTTTTATAATTCGATATACTTTGTTAAAATGACACCGGTTTGAAATATAGACGATGGTTTAGAACGACACAGGAAGTGACTCATTCTACAGTGTGGCTTTATTTAACAAACACATTTTTGACATTCACTTGATCAATAAAAGGTAATAATCAATAGAATACCCAATTACCGTATTCAAATAATGAATGAATGAATCCATCCAAACCTCATTTATTGGTTAAAATGAAAAATAACACAGCAAAGATGTGTTTATGAGGCCTGAGTCTGGATTAAAGAAAACGGAAACGGCTGCATCAGGTTGGCAAATTAAAGGGAAGGTTCCAGTAGAGCTCTATGGGAACAAAGTCATTTGATTAAGATTAAGATCAGCAACGTGTGGGAGGTTGCAGGAAGTGACTCATTCTACAGTTTGGCAACAAACATATTTTTGAGATTCACAAAACATCTGTTGATTAATCAAAGGTAATGATCAATAGAATTCACAATTAGCATACTCAAATAATGAAGTCCTAAAACAAATAAAACTATTAAATGTAGAATTTGATTAAGATTATTTCATGCATACATTTCTAACCTAAAGCTGTCTTTTATTGCTTCTCGTTTCAATCCTACATATTATGACAAACACTGTTTTTGTTTCCAAGATGAATTCCAAATGTGACTTGTATTTCTTCACAAATATATTTGTGTCTTATCAGATTCCAACAAATACATGTTGTGTTGCCTCTACATCATTCTGTACATGGATAATCTCACATTTTAAATTCATATTTCAATCCCTCTTTTCAAGGATACATCACATTAATGGAACTGTATCTCTTTTGCTTTTGGCTGTGGCTCTAAGTATGATATTCCTAATTGTATTATTGATTTTTTCAATATTGATTTTTATTTCCCCCCCAACTATTATCTGGTTGCTAAGTAACATCCATGTTATGTCATCAATGACCTGTTGGAAGTATGTTTTACAATATAAGTATTCCAAGTTCTGAGTTTTTTTTAAATACTGAGTTTATGAGTTATTGAAGTATTGAGTTATGATGTTATGTCGCTGTTTATCGATCCTGATGGGGGAATGTGAGATTTCATAAAAGTTCAAACTCATTCTAACTTTTGCAGGAGACAGTACTTTTCCACTTGTTGTTTTGTCTTTCTGAAGGCCAAGCTACTGGCATCGCAGCGGAAGCTGATTGGACGGTGTTCATTCCTCCATTGTATATTATCACTGCATTTTGTAACATATTTTGTTCGTGCTCTACCATCAACCATAAAACATGTCTTCTGTCTGAATTAAAGACACGATCCTAGACTTTGTCATCTTCTTCACGTGTATGAATACAGTGGAAACCTGTTGAAACAGTCTATGGGAGAACACTAATGTTTCGAAATGTTTTTTCTTCTGTTTAACACTGTTAATAAACTACATCCATAGGTTTAATGTAATTAGAACAAGCCTCATGTAGAGTCTGTATGAAGCCCCGGCGGAGCATGGACTGACAAACGCCTGTATCAACACAATACAGGAAACACTTAGTGCCTCCTGTGACTCAGACAGCCATGTGTGTGTGTGTGTGTAATGGTGTTGTAATAGTATTGTAACAGTAGTAGTTAAAAAGGCTGTCCGTGTGTCAGTGACACCTCCTCTGCCTCCAAGGACCATGTGTTTGAAACATGTCTGGACATATCACAAGCATCAGGGCTCACAGCCACATGGTCCTGACTGGAGTGAGACGCTAGAAGGTAAACACTTCATAAATAGAGCTATAATGTTGACAATTGTTTTGCTGTTGGAGTGTGAAGATAGATCTGTCTTTGTGGTCAGCTGATAGAGACATGTCAGTTAAACTCTTATGGACTAATGTGTTTTCTATCATTGTGTTTGATTCTCTGATCTGTGTTGGAGAATTCAACGTTGTTTAAAAGTCCTCGTTTTTTAAAAGAGCGATACAAGAATAGAATTTTACAAATACTACACGTTTCTTTTGCACAATATGTCAATTTAGAAAGTTGGCAAGCTCCAAATGTTTCCCATTTCAGAACTTCTTTCTTGCTTTATTTATTTCAGAAGTCTCCAACTTTATTCGCCTTGAGCGCTTCTATTTCACAAAGGTGAGCTACACTACAAACACATACTGTTTATAGTTTAAGAATGTCCATCTTGTCTTCAGATCAAGTGTTTTAGTTCTTCTAAACCCAATGTTTTCTTTATTATAGAGTATGTAGTATTTGTTGATAGTCTTAAAACAAGATGTCGATGGAATAAGAATAATATCTTGTGTTGCTTGAAACGTGAACTGTTATTTGAAATGAGAAAAAAAGGCTAAAGCTCTTCACTGTGTCAGAATGTACTTAAATTCAGCCAAATTTATTATTTGCATTTTTCTAGTTGTCGTGAGGCCTTCAATAGGGCACACTTAGAAACCTGTAAAACAATATCATTGTGGTGCACAAAGTACACAGTCACACAAAGATTCTCCACCTCCTGAACAAACCCAACTTCAACAGGGTCATTAAAGAGTAATTTATGAGATTAGGATTAAGAGATTGGTTATTCGTCCCACAGGGGGAAATGTCATTGTTGCATCACCAGGTACAGAACAGCAGGAATGAGGAGCACACAGGGAAAGATGAGAACAATAATTCTACACACAAAAAATGAACAAATCGAACTTTAGCCTAAGAAAGAAGCAAGTTTAACATATATTTAGTGTTGTAAAGAAGCAAGTATAAAATCTCCAACTTCAGCATAATAAAGAAGCATAACATCCTTTATGTTCTAGTGCGAGTAATATGTAGTTGTATCCATGTTAGCTAATATCAGAGGCAAGTGACAGAAACCTCATTTTGTTTTGTGTTGACTTTGACATTCCGTTGTTTTTCCAATCTCTCAGTCAACAACTCCAGATAGTATGAAGCGACTAATCCACATCTATACTTCACAGCGCTCTAAGGGAAGGTATGTATCCTGGATTTTATTTTGTTATCCTCTGTTTGACTCCCTCGACACAGCTGCAGCTACAACCTGCCAGGAGTGCTTCACTATAAGATAAGCCACAAGGGAGAAACTTATTAAAAATACAATTAGCTTAATCCATCCAAAACTCATTTATTGGTTAAAATAAAAAAAAAAAAAATGAAAAAACCCCAGCAAGATGTATCTATGATCCCAGAGGAAAACATTGGATCCCAAATGGTCAAGTTTTTTCCAACAGGCTGCATTTATGTTGGCGAATTAAAGGGGAGGTTCCAGTACAACTCTGTGGGAACAAAGAATTAATATTAAGATTTAGAAATTCTTTATTCATTCCACAGTGGGGAAATTTCAGTGTTGCATCACCGGTCACAGAATAGTAAGAATGAGGAGCACACAACACAAGAAAAATTAACAAAGATAAAATATAATCTCTAACTTTGGCATAATAACAACGCAAGAGTGCAAATCTCTAGCTTTAGCAAAATAAGCATAATTTATGAAAGAAAATAAAAAAGGAAATGTCCAAATGTTTTTCCCAGACCATTATTTGACAGCAAAAAAAACCGCCATTTTACTGCAGACTTACCAAAATATTCTTATGTCTGAGAGTCCTTGAATATTGCCACCACTTCTAGACACCTTTATGAGAAAATACTTAGAACATAGGAAAGGCAAGTTTATTTGTATTGCACAATTCACACAAAAGGCAACTCAAAGTTCTGAACTAAACAGAATAGACGTTATCATAAATAATCACAGGACATTTAAACGAGTAAAGATAAAATCCCTCAGTTGCATGCAGAGAACTGTTTTTAACCTGGATTTAAACATTGTCAGAGAAGAAGCCTGTCTCACATTTTCTGTAAGACTGAACATGTGAATCAAGACCATAGTTGATACGAACTGACAAAGAAGACGTGGAACTTTGTGCAATTTCTGCTTCATGTGGAATGGTCCAGGAATTAAAGAAAAAGAGAAATTAGCCTCAAACAACCTTTGACAGTTACCATAGTTACCGGGAGGGATTTTTTCAGCTGCCCTCCACTACAATGTTAAACTTTAGGCTTTTTAGAATGTTACGATGTCACCTGAACGCAACCTATTATGAAAACAGAGCATTTAAAAGCTCTTTCTTTGGCACACATGCTACCGGAGCGGGGCCCAGTCAAAGTGCCTCCAGAGTGGGTGGAGTTGTTTACCATTAATAATATGTGAGGTACTTCTAAGGCAGCGCTGAGAGGTCTGAAGATCCTTAAGTTGACAGGTCGTGCTACAGCTGGTAATGGAGGGAGAGCAGCTTGTATGGGCAGATTACCAAGAGATTTTCCTCTACTGGTTCACTGTAGGGAAGTGCATTAAAACAGCTTTGATGTTATGAATTAATCCAGGGTGAGTGTCTCTATACACTGGGAATCACAGTCTCTTACTGGAGGTGGGCAACATGCTGAAATATTTATTCATTTTTAGTCAACAAAGTGAACAAAATATGAACGCATCCTTAGTCAACACTTTTATGATGATATCTTTTATTGATTGACTGCGGAACCTTCCGCAGTCAACCATTGGTTTTGTATTTGAGTGGCAAACCAATACAACCTTAATACCTTAATAAAACCTAATACCTTACAACAAATGCAACACCTTACAACACATTTAGCACCTTACAACAAATTAAACACCTTACAACACATTTAGCACTTTACAACAAATTCAACACCTTACAACAAATTCAACACCTTACAACAAATTTAGCACTTTACAACACATTCAACACCTTACAACACATTTAGCACTTTACAACACATTCAACACCTTACAACACATTTAGCACTTTACAACACTTTTTGCACCTTACAACACATTCAGCCCCTTACAACACATTCTTCTAGCACTGTTCTTCCCCTTCTTCCTCTTCTTCTCCTTCTTCCCCTTATTCCTCTTCTTCCTCTTCTTCCCCTTCTCCCCCTTCTTCCCCTTCTTCCTCTTCTTCCTGTTCTTCCACTTCTTCCTGTTCTTCCCCTTCTTCCTCTTCTTCTCCTTCTTCCCCTTCTTCCTCTTCTTCCTCTTCTTCCCTTCTTCCTCTTCTTCCCCTTCTTCCTCTTCTTCCTGTTCTTCCACTTCTTCCTGTTCTTCCCCTTCTTCCTCTTCTTCTCCTTCTTCCTCTTCTTCCTCTTCTTCCTCTTCTTCCCCTTCTTCCCCTTTTTCCTGTTCTTCCTGTTCTTCCCCTTATTCCTCTTCTTCCCCTTCTTCCTCTTCTTCTTCTTCCCCTTCTTCTTCCTCCTCCTCTTCCTTCTTCTTCTTTCCTCTTCTTCACTTTTCTTTCTTCTTCCTTCTTCCCCTTCCTCTTCCTTCTTCATCCCTAACCCTTCCAACATCTATGCAGCCACTCACAATGGCTTCAGCCATTGTACCATTTCTAGTTCTTCTTCTTCTTCTTCTTCTTCTTCTTCTTCTTCTTCCACTTCCGCCAGATTTTGGCACTTTTCAACTCTTCAACGCTTTCACCAAATTCAACAAATTATACATCGTTACGACCGGCTTCACCGTCTCATTATTGATTGACTGCGGAACCTTCCGCAGTCAACCATTGGTTTTGGTTTTCTTTATTCCGTCTTTTTCCTGATTTTTGACACGTTTCACAGCTTTCACATTTTCAACAATTTCCACAAGTTATACATCAAAACGTTCCACATGTTTGGGAGATTATTGCTATTACTTTTGGGACTTCAGCGATTTCCGGTTTTTCCGCAATCGGACAAAAATCGGTCGATTTTTCCCATTGACTTATAATGGGGCTTCCACAAATTCATAGTTTTCAGAATTTTCTTCAACATTTTCAGCATTTTCTGCAGTTTGTGCATGTTCAGCTTCCACAACTTGTGAGTTTTCAGAAAAAAATAGAGTTCTGCAGTTTTCCAGTTTTTTTCTACGGGACTTGGGAATTCTGCAATTAATTTGCATTGAGAATTCTGCAATGCATTTTAATAGGCCCATGCATTTTAATAGGACTTCAGCTCTTTCAGACATTTCTACAGTTTCAATGATTCAACAGTTTCAATGATTCAACAGTTTCAAGGACTTCAGCAGTTTCAAGGTTTCAAGAGTTTCAAGGACTTCAACAGTTTCAAGGACTTCAACAGTTTCAAGGACTTCACCAGTTTCAAGGACTTCAGTGTAATCATGCAACCTAATAGGGATTTTTCCATGTAAACCAGTATAATGCAACTTAATAGGGGTTTTTACATGTAAACCAGTATAATGCAACTTAATGGGGATTTTTCCATGTAAACCAGTATAATGCAACTTAATAGGGGTTTTTACATGTAAACCAGTATAATGCAACTTAATAGGGTTTTTTCCATGTAAACCAGTATAATGCAACTTAATAGGGTTTTTTTCATGTAAACCAGTATAATGCCACTTAATAGGGTTTTTTTCATGTAAACCAGTATAATGCAACAACTTAATGGGGATTTTTCCATGTAAACCAGTATAATGCAACTTAATATGGGTTTTTACATGTAAACCAGTATAATGCAACTTAATAGGGTTTTTTTTTACATGTAAACCAGTATAATGGAACTTAATAGGGTTTTTTACATGTAAACCAGTATAATGGAACTTAATAGGGGTTTTTACATGTAAACCAGTATAATGGAACTTAATAGGGGTTTTTACATGTAAACCAGTATAATGCAACTTAATAGGGATTTTTACATGTAAACCAGTATAATGCAACTTAATAGGGATTTTTCCATGTAAACCAGTATAATGCAACTTAATAGGGTTTTTTACATGTAAACCAGTATAATGCAACTTAATGGGGATTTTTCCATGTAAACCAGTATAATGCAACTTAATAGGGGTTTTTACATGTAAACCAGTATAAAGGATAACAGTTTAAAGGATATCAGGAGCTTCAAATACTTCAGGAGTTTCAAAGATGTTTAAAGTATTTTAACAGTTTCAAGGATTTCAAGGATTTTTCAGCTAAATTCCACATTAGATCTGTTCCGCAGTCAATCGCAATGGCTTCAGCCATTGCAACGGTTTCTAGTTGCTATTACTTTTCACACTTCCACCTTTAGCACTTTTTCAGATATTAACAAAAGTTCAAGCACTTTTTCCCATAGACTTACATTGGACCAGTACAACAGATTACTCCCCATACAACACATTACCACACTAACAATTCATTACCACAGATACAATACATTACAACATCTTACAACACTTACAGCACCTTACAACACATTTAGCACTTTACAACACATTCAACACCTTACAACACATTTAGCACTTTACCAAACATTCAATACCTTACAACACATTTAGCACTTTACAACTAATTCAACCCTTTACAACACATTTAGCACTTTACAACACATTCAACACCTTACAACACATTTAGCACTTTACCAAACATTCAATACCTTACAACACATTTAGCACTTTACAACAAATTCAACACTTTACAACACATTTAGCACTTTACAACACATTTAGCACTTTACAACATATTAAGCACTTTACAACACATTCAGCACTTTAAAACACATTCAGCACTTTACAACACTTTCAGCCCCTTACAACACATTCTTCTTACTTCATCTTATTCACTTCTTCCTCTTCTTCCCCTTCTTCCTCTTCTTCCTCTTCTTCCCCTTCTTCCTCTTCTTTCCCTTCTTCCTCTTCTTCCCCTTCTTCCTCTTCTTCCTCTTCTTCCTCTTCTTCCTCTTCTTCCTCTTCTTCCCCTTCTTCTTCTTTCCTCTTCTTCTCTTTTCTTTCTTCCTTCTTCTTCCCCTTCCTCTTCCTTCTTCATCCCTAACCCTTCCAACATCTATGCAGCCACTCACAATGGCTTCAGCCATTGTACCATTTCTAGTTGATTGACTGCGGAACCTTCCGCAGTCAACCATTGGTTTTGTATTTCTTTATTCCGTCATTTTTTTTGACACGTTTCACAGCTTTCACATTTTCAACAATTTCCACAAGTTATACATCAAAACGTTCCACATGTTTGGGAGATTATTGCTATTACTTTTGGGACTTCAGCGATTTCCGGTTTTTCCGCAATCGGACAAAAATCGGTCGATTTTTCCCATTGACCTATAATGGGGCTTCCACAAATTCATAGTTTTCAGAATTTTCTTCAACATTTTCAGCATTTTCTGCAGTTTGTGCATGTTCAGCTTCCACAACTTGTGAGTTTTCAGAAAAAAATAGAGTTCTGCAGTTTTCCAGTTTTTTTCTACGGGACTTGGGAATTCTGCCATTAATTTGCATTGAGAATTCTGCAATGCATTTTAATAGGCCCATGCATTTTAATAGGACTTCAGCTCTTTCAGACATTTCTACAGTTTCAATGATTCAACAGTTTCAATGATTCAACAGTTTCAATGATTCAACAGTTTCAAGGACTTCAGCAGTTTCAAGGTTTCAAGAGTTTCAAGGACTTCAACAGTTTCAAGGACTTCAACAGTTTCAAGGACTTCACCAGTTTCAAGGACTTCAGTGTAATCATGCAACCTAATAGGGATTTTTCCATGTAAACCAGTATAATGCAACTTAATAGGGGTTTTTACATGTAAACCAGTATAATGCAACTTAATGGGGATTTTTCCATGTAAACCAGTATAATGCAACTTAATAGGGGTTTTTACATGTAAACCAGTATAATGCAACTTAATAGGGTTTTTTCCATGTAAACCAGTATAATGCAACTTAATAGGGATTTTTCCATGTAAACCAGTATAATGCAACTTAATAGGGATTTTTCCATGTAAACCAGTATAATGCAACTTAATAGGGATTTTTCCATGTAAACCAGTATAATGCAACTTAATAGGGTTTTTTTCATGTAAACCAGTATAATGCCACTTAATAGGGTTTTTTCATGTAAACCAGTATAATGCAACTTAATGGGGATTTTTCCATGTAAACCAGTATAATGCAACTTAATAGGGTTTTTTTTTACATGTAAACCAGTATAATGGAACTTAATAGGGGTTTTTACATGTAAACCAGTATAATGGAACTTAATAGGGGTTTTTACATGTAAACCAGTATAATGCAACTTAATAGGGATTTTTACATGTAAACCAGTATAATGCAACTTAATAGGGATTTTTCCATGTAAACCAGTATAATGCAACTTAATAGGGTTTTTTACATGTAAACCAGTATAATGCAACTTAATGGGGATTTTTCCATGTAAACCAGTATAATGCAACTTAATAGGGGTTTTTACATGTAAACCAGTATAAAGGATAACAGTTTAAAGGATATCAGGAGCTTCAAATACTTCAGGAGTTTCAAAGATGTTTAAAGTATTTTAACAGTTTCAAGGATTTCAAGGATTTTTCAGCTAAATTCCACATTAGATCTGTTCCGCAGTCAATCGCAATGGCTTCAGCCATTGCAAGTTTCTAGTTTTAATTGGGGTACATGTGGTCTGAAATGATTATTTTTACAATTAAGCTATAATCTGCAAAAAAACGTCTTGACCTTCGTCTTTTACCGTTTTTAGAGCAATCTGTCATAGAATGTGATAACATGCAATAAATACAAAAAGACATGGCACGGAATCGAACCCGGGTTCCTGCATCGTAAGCGCACAGTTTTGACCACTAGACCACCGATTCACACAGTTGGACTCACCGTGAAGAACGGACTCAAACTAGCAAATTCTGCATCACACGTAAACTTTTATCAGCTGTCTCAATTGTTCAAAGGCGTCCCGATATAAATCCTCGTTTTAGTCTTTGTTTTGTCATTAATGATTTGAGAGTCATAACAAGACCTTTTTTAGTTCTGCGCCACATGTTATTTTACCTCTGAGATTAGTGAGCCGCACGGAGTTCTGGCAACCCGATCACGGACTTACATGACACTTCCTGATTGGCGAAACGGCGGAGGGTAGGACATCAAAATCAAAACAATAACAACTTTTACGGGTCGTAAAACTAATTTTGATATTCAAAAATCTCGGATGAACTACTGTTATCAGTTAAAGATGTGTTTGAAAAGTACATGATTTATTAATGCTTTTGAAATATTCGGGTCATTTAATGATGACTTGACATGCAAATATTACATATTGCTCCTTTAAGTCTCTCACAGACTCTCCACATCAGAGTGCAGTATTTGTATGTACTTGTTGCAGTCGCTGCCTAGTTCAGGTCTGATCAGGTTGCATCTAGAAAAAGGGGCTTTGTCAAGTCTAAACATTCTCCTAATCAAAAAGCACAAGTTTTTTTTATGTTTAAACCATGACTTCAGTCAATCAGCATTCAGAGGATTATGGACCAAATATAAAGAAAACTGGACCAGAAACAGTCCTGTCAACCTAAGAAGGTTATGCAACTATGAGCAGTGTTTTTGCTTACACAACAGTGGAAGTTAGAGAAAGTTCCATTTGCGTGCTCCAAAATACAATGTTTCCTTATTTGCGTAAAAAACAGTTTGAAAGGACAAAATATGAACACAACGCTTCTGTTTTTAATTCCCATTTTTCTGTAGACAACCTTAGTGCGTTTCAGCCACTGGTGCTGGTTTGTTCCTCTCCTCTTTAGTCAGAAGTTTCTCGATATTGCCAGAAACTAAAACATGCTATTGTATAGTATTTCAGAGCATCCCAAACCTACTCATTGGGAGACATGACATGGTGTGGAGGACGGACAGGGGAATGAGGTGAGGATACAGGGAGGGTGTAGAGCAGGGGTCGGCAACCTGTGGCACGCCGCGGAATAAGGACTGGCACACTGGCACCCAGTATTATTACGATACTCACTTTATCTGTCCTGTCTTAAAAATAAAAGCATCTGCCTCTTTGTCTGTGCGCTTTTGACTGCCGCTGTTCTGCCGAGTTCTGCTGCCTCAGCTGTAAATGATGTAATGCAAAAATGGGCACGGCAGTCGAAGCAATCCAAGATGGCGGACACGAAGTCTGTGAGTTGCTTTAAAAGTTAAAATACGAACAAATTACGACACAAATGTCACTTTTAATGCAATTTGAGGCGAAATGTTGATGGTTCCGTGTTGTGATATGTGGGTTTTAAGAGTAAGAGTTTTGTGTAAAGTTAGGCAGTCAACTGCTCCTGTGAAACCACACTGCTACTGTAACCCAAATCTGATTTGCGCATGCGCAGAAACCCGACTGAATGGGGAAAAAACTTGATCTAATTAAATATTTCATTTGAACACACTATTGTTAATCATATTGAATACATGCATACGATATACGATACGATACGCATTGAATATAATGTATTATTTCCATTATCAACCTGACAGACCAGTTGTAAGCTGTGGAGTTGCCATAGGACGTGTCATCGGCCGACGTCAGTAAAATGACCTATGCAGCAGTCAACTCGAGGACTTCTATCACACGGTAGCAGTGTGGTTTCACAGGAGCAGTTGACTGCTTAAAACAAACTTTACACGAAACTCTTACTCTTAAAACCCACATATCACAACACGGAACCATCAACATCTCACCTCCAATTGCATTAAAAGTGTCATTCGTGTCTTAATTTGTTTGTATTGCAGAAGAGTTGCAGAAAAGTTCTGGAGCGATTTGTCAGCTGCTCTGATGCTATCAAGGCTTTTCTGAATGAAAATGGCCAAAAATATCCAGAACTGGAGGACGAGAAGCCCCACCCGCAGTCGGTTAACAACGGAGCACTCTGAGGCATGTTTGCAACTCAAAGTAACTAACTACAAGCCCCAGATCACATAGCTCAGTCAAGCAAAGCAGGGCCAGGGATCACACTGGCTGTCGGATAGGCATCTGATAATTTGATGTTGCCTCAGCCTACACTAGTTTTAGTTTAAATGTGTAGGCTAGCTGTTTTTCTGTCTTTGAAATTTTGATGTGGCTAAAGTGCCTTGCGTAAGTATTCGGCCCCCTTGAACCTTTCAACATTTCGCCACATTTCAGGCTTCAAACAAATAGATATAAAATTTTTATTTTTTGTCATGAATCAACAACAAGTGGGACACAATCGTGAAGTGGAACGAAATGTATTGGATAATTTAAACTTTTTTAACAAATAAAAAACTGAAAAGTGGGGCGTGCAATATTATTCGGCCCCTTTACTTTCACTGCAGCAAACTCACTCCAGAAGTTCAGTGAGGATCTTTGAATGATCCAATGTTGTCCTAAATGACTGATGATGATAAATAGAATGCACCTGTGTGTAATCAAGTCTCCGTATAAATGCACCTGCTCTTTGATAGTGTCAGGGTTCTGTTTAAAGCGCAGAGAGAACCATGAAGACAAAGGAACATACCAGGCAGGTCCGAGATACTGTTGTGGAGAAGTTTAAAGCCGGATTTGGATACAAAAAGATTTCCCAAGCTTTAAACATCTCAAGGAGCACTGTGCAAGCAATTATATTGAAATGGAAGGAGTATCAGACCACTGCAAATCTACCAAGACCCGGCCGTCCCTCCAAACTTTCATCTCAAACAAGGAGAAGACTGATCAGAGATCCAGTCAAGAGGCCCATGATCACTCTGGATGAACTGCAGATAACTACAGCTGAGGTGGGAGAGTCTGTCCATAGGACAACAATCAGTCGTGCACTGCACAAATCTGGCCTTTATCGAAGAGTGGCAAGAAGAAAGCCATTTCTCAAAGATATCCATAAAAAGTCTTGTTTAAAGTTTGCCACAAGCCACCTGGGAGACACACCAAACATGTGGAAGAAGGTGTTCTGGTCAGATGAAACCAAAATCGAACTTTTTGGCCACAATGCAAAACGATATGTTTGGCGTGAAAGCAACACAGCTCATCACCCTGAACACACCATCCCCACTGTCAAACATGGTGGTGGCAGCATCATGCTTTGGGCCTGCTTTTCTTCATCAGGGACAGGGAAGATGGCTAAAATTGATGGGAAGATGGATGGAGCCAAATACAGGACCATTCTGGAAGAAAACCTGTTGGAGTCTGCAAAAGACCTGAGACTGGGACGGAGATTTATCTTCCAACAGGACAATGATCCAAAACATAAAGCCAAATCTACAATGGAATGGTTCACAAATAGACGTATCCAGGTGTTAGAATGGCCAAGTCAAAGTCCAGACCTGAATCCAATCGAGAATCTGTGGAAAGAGCTGAAGACTGCTGTTGACAAACACTCTCCATCCAACCTCACTGAGCTCGAGCTGTTTTGCAAGGAAGAATGGGCAAGAATTCCAGTCTCTCGATGTGCAAAACTGATAGAGACATACCCCAAGCGACTTGCAGCTGTAATTGCAGCAAAAGGTGGCGCTACAAAGTATTAGCGCAAGGGGGCCGAATAATATTGCACGCCCCACTTTTCAGTTTTTTATTTGTTAAAAAAGTTTAAATTATCCAATAAATTTCGTTCCACTTCACGATTGTGTCCCACTTGTTTTTGATTCTTGACAAAAAAAATATGTTTTATATCTTTATGTTTGAAGCCTGAAATGTGGCGAAATGTTGAAAGGTTCAAGGGGGCCGAATACTTTATATTGTTAAGAATACAGATCACAGCAACGCAAATGGCAAAGTGGCTCGCTCTCTGCCAAAACAATTTCCAAGTGGTAACTTTTGTTTGTTACTTACGTGGCAATAAAAATAATTCTGATTCTGATTCTGTTATTGTTGAGAATAAAATTCCAGGTATATTGGAAATGTTTTTGTATTTTGTGCCATAATTTAACTTTGCGTTATCGTTGATAATGGCACACTAGATGAGAAGAAAATTTCAAACTGGCACTCGATATCACAAAGGTTGCCGACCCCTGGTGTAGAGGGAGACACCCCCCTATTTTGAAGCTGTTAGCTGAAGTATGGAGATGTAAGGAAGTGGTTGAAGTATGCTGAGGAGTTTTGGTTACAGACAGTCATCAAAACACAACTCATGGTTTTGGATGGAAACACTCTAAAATCTATTCATGGTTTGTTGCAACAAAAAAGAGTCTTGTAAAAGTACAACCATTTTGTCATTAGAAAGTATTTTTTCCAAGAAAGAGCTCAGTCACTATTTGAGGGAATTTTCAATCTGAAGAAGGTGATATAAAGATGTAACAGAGGCCAAAAACATGCATGTGCAAACTAGTAATACAAAATACAATGTAATATTTATTACATACATTAGAAAAATATTTAAAACGTGCATATTTTGTCTTAGTATCCCCGTCTTTGTGGGCTCTATCTATGCTCATCTTATTGTGTGGTGTGTTTTGCAGGAGTGCAGGATTCCCAACTGGAAAAGGTGCTCACAATATCAGCCGAGGGTACGTTAATCAGTCCAAATTTCCCGCACACGTACCCCCGGAACACTGCACTGGTGTGGAGGCTGGTGGTCCCCAACAACATGAGGATCCAGGTGCACTTTGACCAACGTTTTGGCCTGGAGGAGCCTGAGGACGGGGTCTGCAAGTAAGGACACACATGCATGCAGTTTATACTATGAACAATAATGCTTACCACCCAGCTCATTGAAACCCAATAGAGAAGTACTCATGGACAACGTTTTGCTGGAACTCGCTCTGGGTACTATTTATTTAATTTCAATTGTATTTGTTCATCTTCAGGGAGAAATTTGTCCTGTCTTGTCTTTTTACAGTTTTAAGGGGTCGCCGGTTCTCAAAAAGAAATGCGAAACAAAATGATAAGGTCTGGTCAGGTTCTTTTTCTTTAGTACAGAGGTATATTTAATCAATAAATAGATATTTATCAATCAAACTTAAACCCCACAGTTGCAAGAGGCCTGCTGACTTTTCTTGTAGATTTCTGGAACTAGAGAGAGGAACAGATAAAACACAGTTTAGTTTTTATTAGGGCTGTCAAAGTTATTGCGTCAAAGCGTGTTAATTAATTATTTTCTTTAAAGAAGCTATCCCCAATCTATTTTCTAATGAGTGCATAAAAATGCATATTACTACATACAAGTTGTATTAAAATCCGTAATTTCATTGAAAACTTAAGCTCATTGATTTAGCTTGAATTGAATTCAAGCTAAATCCTATGAATTCAGGCCGTAAAAAGTGCTGAGTAGAAACTTAAGCCTAGTGTATACTTGCGCGGCGTGGCTTACGTTAGCGGATGCGGTGGACCTACGTAAGCACAATTGATGTTATACTGGCGCGTTCCCCTTACGGAGTTTTGAGGAGAATGTTGTAATCCCACAACAAACCACATGAGGGCGATCACACAGGAGCGGTCCCATTTACGCTGCTACTTTGTCCTCTTCAGAACAACAAAAGCAAACAAAGCTGTTTGAGCTCATTACACGTGTTTCTACTGTAGGTTTATGTGATGCTGTGTCTTTATTCACAGCATCACAGTTCTTGTTGGAAACATAGTTATTATTAAATAGTTTTCAGCACAAACAGCAAAACAATAATAGTGGTAAATATCTGAGACAAACATGAACGATTTACGAGTGCAGGAGGAAAGCAACAAACGCAGCTACGATTCAAACAAAGACAGGAACAGTGCAAAACAAACGACTGCACAGTTTATAAGTTAGATATATGTTAGATATAGGTTATATATATGTTAGATAGTCCACAGTCTCCTGTATATCAGGCTCTGAACCCAAATTGCTTTTCCTTCGAAGCACAAAGCTCTCTGCTCCATAGTGCCTCGTCCGTGTCCCTGCTGAAGCCGCTTCATGCTTCCTTCCAATACACACACACGGACCAATCACAGCGGAGCTTCCTTGCGGCGACCCTTACGTAGTTAGAAAATTTCGATGCTGCGCGGCAGGCAACGTAAGGGCCTTGCGGTGACCAACGCGTTGCGCAAGTGACGTCACGTCACCTCCGTAAGCTCCGCGCCGCGCGAGTATAAACTAGGCTTTAGCGTGATGCTAGCTCTTCTCCAATCACAGAACAAGGAGCAGTGCTGTTATGAACAGGCAGGATGGAGGCAGAAAGTGGCTAAAACTCATCTGGCTGTAATTGCATACACAACAAAACAGCCCAAATGACACAACAGTATGAAATAGCAACGGAAGAGAAGCGGGAACAAAAGCGAAAAAAAGATCAGAGAATAAATCAAGCCCTGTTGAACATAGCTAGCTTACATCGTATCCTCTGGAGAGACCTGCGGGAACGGACCGCCTCGGACTAAATTTGGATATAAAACTAGCTGTAATCTTTCAGTTACTTGTACTGCTTACAAGAAGTTGCGCTAATGTTTGTGTTTGCATACGTATCAGATTGCAAATATAACTAAATGGCTTCGTGGGAGGAGAGCGTAGGGGAAATGAGAGGGCTGAACGTTCAAACTGAAAAAGCCTTGCAGAAACGGGTATAGCTCCTTTAATCGCGGTAAAAAAATTAACGCATTTGACGCATGTGCCGATTGACCCACCCATGCATCCCATAATTAGATTCAGAATGCTGCGGACACATGCCATGAATCTATTACACATGCGTAGATGGAGACAGAGTCGGTAGGCCCTCTGGGAATTCAAATAATAAAACAATGTGCGCGTAACCGTGGGACACTTGCTGTTTTTTGCTCTGAAGTCGAACAGGAGTCTGCATCCTCCGTGGCCGTAGCATTCTGACGCGGGGCAACTGCGGCCGCTCTGGATAGTGGTTCCCACCTCCAGCGCCGGTGAGCCGTTTTGACAACAACACGGCGAACGGCGCCGCCGTAAGCGCCATACACGCGCAGAGAACTATTCTCTGCTTGTTGTGTGCATGTCTTTACGTAATCTGTGCACGCAATGAATACAACGTTGAAATGGACTATGGAGCCTCAGGAAGTGTCCGTGTCTCCTCCGTGTTTCCTCAACTAAACTCGCTAACTTAAAGCTGGGGTACCTAATTTCCCTTGCACTACCAGTTCATGTTGGTTGTGCCTAAAAGTAAAAAGTTGTGGGCAAATCAAACAGATTTAATGACATTCTGCATTTCAGACTGTTTTGAAATGTCCCATTCTCATCCCTGTAACAAACAACAGTTTTGGTCTGTGTCTACAACAGAAAGACAGAATGTTAATAATGTTAACCCTCTATGGCATGACTTTTTATTTTAGGGGTAAAAAAATATTTCAACACACTTTTTAAGAGCTTGTGGGTCCCTAATAACATTGATTTTTACATTTGACCCCCCCCCCCCCCCACCCCCCCAATCAGATAATGGTTTGTTGCTTAAGGGCAACATTGTGCGACGAGGGTACTAAAACACCAAGGTTTGCAATATTACATTGAATTAGGAAAATAATAAAACAAATACATTAGAGAAGCTTTTATTCTTTTATTTTTCAAGATCAACTTTTTTAAACGGGTACAGAGCACTCCAGATTGCAAAAACAAAAGCAAAAACAGTTCTGAGCCTCTAGTAAGTCACACAGCTGCGGGTCTCGGTAGCCTATTGTGTATGGAACAGCAAGAAGCAGTTGCTAGTGGCTGTGAAACATAGATGTTTCACAGCCAAGACAGAGACCTGAGACCTGGACTAATGTGAGAGGACTTCAGGACAGAGACCTGAGACCAGGACTAATGTGAGAGGACTTCAGGACAGAGACCTGAGACCAGGACTAATGTGAGAGGACTTCAGGACAGAGACCTGAGACCAGGACTAATGTGAGAGGACTTCAGGACAGAGACCTGAGACCAGGACTAATGTGAGAGGACTTCAGGACAGAGACCTGAGACCAGGACTAATGTGAGAGGACTTCAGGACAGAGACCTGAGACCAGGACTAATGTGAGAGGACTTCAGGACAGAGACCTGAGACCTGGACTAATGTGAGAGGACTTCAGGACAGAGACCTGAGACCAGGACTAATGTGAGAGGACTTCAGGACAGAGACCTGAGACCAGGACTAATGTGAGAGGACTTCAGGACAGAGACCTGAGACCAGGACTAATGTGAGAGGACTTCAGGACAGAGACCTGAGACCAGGACTAATGTGAGAGGACTTCAGGACAGAGACCTGAGACCAGGACTAATGTGAGAGGACTTCAGGACAGAGACCTGAGACCAGGACTAATGTGAGAGGACTTTAGGACAGAGACCTGAGGCCAGGACTAATGTGAGAGGACTTCAGGACAGAGACCTGAGACCAGGACTATCGATTGGAATGTCCCTAACTCCTTCATTCTTGGACCCGTAAAACGTTATTGCATCCATTTCCTACAAGCAATAGTAGATAGATCAGAATGGAAGATAGAACAGCAAAAAACATTGAGTGTGGTGTTGATTATCCATTCAAGCACATCCCCAACCAGCAGCATTACACTGCCCAAACAAAAGTGCTACAACTGCATGATGTTGCCTTGAGGCAACAAACCTAAACGTGCAGTTTTTGTATATAAATGGAAACAAAAAACATATATTAACAATCAAATATGCTTCTTAACATATTCATGCACAGTCACATATTTATTTTATCAAGTTTTTTTAATTTAAACATGTAGAAAAGTTATATTTATCCTACCTTTTTCTGGCACTGTGTCACTTGTGACTCTGCTTCCTGAAAGGACTGCTCCACCCCCAGACAATTGCCCCCACCCACTTCAGAACTTGATTTAATGGGACAGAAACATGTCTAGTAATTTTATAAATAAAATAAAAAAAAAAAAACATTAAAGGGCCAGTGTAAGAGCCAAAAGATTGGATTGTTGCCCGAGGGCAACAGTATGCCATAGAGGGTTAATACCATTTGATGTGGATTTATTTTTATTGTAATAAACAAATACGGTACATATGTACACTATGTTGTCATCTATTTATCTTTCCATTCAAACAACCGTTTACAGAAAAATATGGCATAATTTTGCCGACAGTTAGGTTTCCTCCGGGTACTCCGGTTTCCCCTTCCACTAAAAATATGTACAATAGGTCTGGCATGCGCCTCCTGTTCGGCGACCCCGCTCCCGCTCTGTGTGGAGTGAGAGGACAAGTGCCCAAAAATAACAATTGTAAACCGCTTTGTGACTCTGGTCGTCTGTGAAGGGCGGTATATAAATAAAGATTACTTACTTACTTACTTAGTTTGGAATACGAATAATTACGAATCTTAAATTTTTAAGCTCTAAACATTTTAATTGTTTGACAGCCCTAGTTTTTATATTTTGATCTTATAAAATAGATAATTTTATATATATATGGTTATATCCCATATATATATGGGATATAACCTACATCCCATATATTGGGATGTAGGTTTTGGCTATGTGATTATTATACAGCGTAAAGAACATTTGGAGAGTATTTTGGCGACATTTTCATCTGCAGGTCAATATAACTTTAAAGTAGCATGTGGTGTGTAAAATTACATTTACAAGGGGTGCACATCTCGATGAATGAATTATAACGTTGACATTTTCTAGCCTTATTCTTACGCACTTCGTCTATCTATAGAATAATTACATGATTTGCATATCTTGAAAGTCGCCTACTTTGTCTAAAAATAACTGCATCCACCGTTGGCGAGTGCTGACTTGTTTTAAACTGTGGAGTAACGTAATACTTTTTCATATCAGTAGGTGGAAGCAGATAGCTAAGTAATTTGAAACGTAAGAATTGGACGCAAACACAGGATTTAACAGATAGCGGGGAGCAAGTGGCGAGAGACGTAAGAATTGGACGCGACCAACAAATGTAACAGGTGGCGAGGAGCATTGTGGCGAGTGAGAAGTGAAAGTGATAAACGTTTTTGAAAAGGAATTATGCCTTTTCTGAACAGGATTCACATCCTCCGCTCTGACCCCGGGGCAGCTGTGGCCGCATTGTACTGACAGCCACTTTGACAACAGCTCAGCGAACGCACATCCGTTGTACCGAGTACAGAGTTTAGACGCATGGACAGAACCGTGGACATGTGGAATAGAACCTTAGACACGCAGACAGAACCATGGACTCGTGGACAGCTGAGACAGAAACACAGTTAGTTCCATTTTATTCCCAAACTCTTGTAAACTCATTGTTTTGAGAAATATTAAACAAAGCTTAATGTCAAGGCCTGGATGTCTATTTCAGCACTTTAATCACTTTATATTGTGAATATAGGCTACAGAGTATATTTTTACATTTTCTCCTGGTGGTGAGCCGCGAGATTTTATCAATGAAAAAAGTGTGCCTTGGCTTAAAAAAGGTTTTACAACACTGCACTAGATAACACGTTTTGATGGGGGTGGCTGCCTTGACAGAACACCGTTATAACGCATGCGCAAATTCGTTTTTTTCACATTTTCCTGAAAAAGCCCATAGAAGTGGTGGCACTGCGGAGATAGGCGTGACTATGTGCGAAAATATTTACAGCCTATGGGCAGAAGGAAGTTTAACCTTAAAGTGTGGAATCTTGTAGCTCCTTCCAGAATGCATCTGTCATGAATGCAGAAAAAAGGGAGAACTCAAATGCTGGACTGTAAAAGCATAAGATTTAACAAACAAAACTCAAAATAATAAAATACAGGATTAAACCATGAAGAAATGCAGACAAAAACACAATGGACCGACAGCCATAGGAGAACAGGAATTGAATAAACATAGGGAGACACAAATAAAACACACAAGGGTGGGACAGGCAATAAACTGAACAGACAGGGAGTCAAACTCAAAAGAACCAAAACCTCAACATAAAACCAGGTAAAAGTAATCAACAAAAAGCCCACACCATGACAGAATCCGTTTCATTTTGAGAGTGGAGGACATGAACTTGGGTTTCTGATGAAGGTCCGAGCCCAAAAGTAAAGGAGCACTTTATTTATCCCCGTAAGGAAATTCATCCTCTACCCCTGATGCCACTAGGGCCTCTATCAGGAGCAGTGGTCGCCGTAGTACAGCGTTCGGGGACCCATCTCCAGATTATGATATACTCGGATTGGTCAAGACTACCAGAGCTGGAGAATTTCACCTATTGTTTTAAGTGGTAGGGAAAACCAGAGCACCCAGAGAAAACCTATGCTTGCCCTGTAAACTGTCAACATAACAGTTTTATGGCGTTATGTTATAACATTGTTCCTCATAATTTAGATCGATTCACGCTATTAACAAAATCTTCTGGTACAAACATATAACTTGCCCCATCAGTTTAAAAGCTCTTTTCTAAATCCTGTAGTTTGATGTACAAATATGACACCACACTCGGAGCAGTTGTCGTCTTTTAAGTATAATGAATTAGTTTTGGCCATTTCTCCGGGGAAAATACTCTCTTTACAATCACATGTCTGTGTTTGCAGTCGGATTATTTTCAAAATTATAATTGTGAGAGGCACTCTCACCCCATGGTGCTGAGAGTGCCTCTCACCTGACCGAAGCCTAGTGGTCTTAGCCGTGTGCTTCCGTACAGAAGTGGCTGGTGGATACAGGTGCGGAAGTACCCGTAGGGTCATTTGACTGGCGGGCGATCCACGACCGCACTGTTCTGGAGGACGGGCGTGCGCCACAGCACAAACCATGGGAATCTGGCAATCAGAGGCACACACAAGCGGGGACACAACCGCATAAGGGGAGGAAACACCATGCCCCCTGCCAAATCATTACATAAAATCATGTCCACATTTTCAATGTGTAACGCAGGGACAACAGCTAACGGAAACCTTCCTTTAACAAGGATATTCATTATTGTTATTATTATCAAATCTATTCCTCCTCTGGTGGCAGCATAGGAGAGGGCTGACCAATAGCATTATATACATACCCTTCATTCATTCAATGTTTTCTAGTACTGATTTTATGTCACATTCTACAACATGAATAGACATAGTCATTATCCTTTGCAATGGGCAAAATGAAAGTTTAATATTTCTTCTTTGAATAATAAGGGAGGAGGCCCTGGGGAAGACCCAGCACACGTTGTCTCTCAGCTGGCCTGGGAACCCCTTGGAATGAGCTGGAGAAAGTGTGTGTGGATAGGGAAGTTTACACATAAAGTTAAGAAGGCTGCTGTGATGATGATGAGGCATTGGCTCCAAAAAATAGAGCTTTTTTGAACACTCAAAGACGCTTCACATGTCTTTCTCATGTCACTTATGTTATTGTGTCATGACATGATATGACACTAAAAAAGCTGAAATGAATTGCCACTAGTGAGATAAATAGAGATTTAGATTTTTTTCTGTTTGGTCCAACAGAAAGCATCTTGTTTAAGTGACACACCCCAATATGCATGTTAATTGACATTATTTACTATGTAATGTCTTCTGTATGTCCTGTGTTTCTTTTGTATGGATACTGATACTGATTAAGGCCAAGAATACATGCATACAAAAACTCGGCACATGGTTCAGAATCCCATGTTAAGTACAGTTTTTTTCTGGTTTGACAGTTATGTTCCCCAGCTTTAAGTTAATATTCTGAAAGACGTGATGTAGATCAATGTCCAGGTCTCGAGAAAAGACTTTTGTCTGATGTCTGCTCTGCTGTAATCCTTTTTTTTATTATTAATATTTTGTGTAATAAAATGAATAGATAAATAAATAAAAGACATGAGACAGGACCTTGAAGACAAACCAACAAAGAAAATACAACAAACTACATAGAGCCTATATACAGTAACTCAATAAGCCAAACTCAAAATAATAGACCCACAGACCTTAGACTTATGTTGGGGAGGTTGTGGTCAAAGGGGAACATATATGCTTTGGTACTGCCCTGATATTGCACATTTCTGGACACAGCTAGTTAATGCAATCTATAAATTAAGAAATATTAACTTGTGCCCTTGCCCAGCTACTTGCTTACTCGGATTTCAAGATACTTAATTTAAAAACAAACAGAACTATAAGATAGCTATAATGATTAATTGGAAACATCGTAAATTAAACTGTTTTGCAATGGAAAAATGGCTACACGGATTTACAGATTTACTGGCCATGGAAGAAATTATTAACAAGGATGATGGTATGGATCTGGATCTTGAGCAACTCATAGCTGGGGTCGGGTCAACGGATGTAGTGTCGGTTAGGTAAAAGCTCTGTCTGCTTTTGTTTTGATTTCTTTATCAATGGTGCTAATTCAATCGTAAATATGATTTATGCTTAATGCCTATGGATGACATATCGTGTCTGGGCTCCAGGACTGCTTGTTGACTGTATATCAACAAGTGCAGGTGTATTTCTTATGTGTCCACAAACACAAGACTGTGATGACTCCTCAATAATACACTGCAGCGGTGTCCCAGTTCTAGTCATTATAATGCTGCATTTTGCATAACTCTGTGCTCACACTATGATGGCTCCTGTTTCTCAAAAGATTAAGGATTTTCCTTCAAACAAGCCTTAGTTTACACAGTGCTGCAGCTGTCATTCCTCACGTGAATATTTCCAATTTACCAAAGTTACAGTAACTCCACTCAGCTCCTACTTCTACATTCCCATGGTATCTCACCCATTTACCTCAATCGATCATCAAGAAGATTCAACTATTTTATACCCCTAAATCACAAGAGAAGTTGTCTCTGGAAAAAAAAAGAAAACACTTTTTACAAAAGGAAAGATAGAATAATCTGGTTTACGGTGAGCTGTTTTCCATGAGAGAGATATCCTAAGGGACAAGTGGAAGCTCACTGCAAATGAAAAACAAACAGCAAGAGTTACAGAGAAGCTGTGTGAAAAAGCAAAAGTTCTCATGCAATATTCTGTTTGTGATTTTGATTAAAAGAGTTTGTTGCAGATTCAGTGGAGGAGAGACGCAGGGAGTCATGGTTTGGCTTTCAGATGATGTCGTGTGTGGAGGAGGTGAAAACACTCCCTTTGCAACAGACTCCTATCCGGATTTGCGACGCCTGTGTGCCCATGTGTGGGATTTGTTACGATGAACATTGGATTATTTACTTAGACATTCCATGTTTTACAATGTGAAATCATTTACTAAAGGAGACCTATTTTGGTAAATTTACTTTTTTGAGCTTTTGACCACGTTACAACATTCTTCCCTTATCAAACATAGACATGGGGTTGTTTTTAGATCCACCAATGTTGATTTCAGGAACTTCCAGCTCAAACATAAAACTCCGCCCCTTCCGGACTGAACATCTGTCTCACCCCGGGAAGGGGACGTGAATCCTGACATCAGACTATTAGTAATCGAGCATAGAAACATGATGCTCGAATACTAATAGTAGATAGATAGCAGCAAAAACACATTCATCCACACAAACAAAACAAATAAATTGATCATTCTAAAAAGCTAGAAATAGTAATTATAAAATGCAACAGCACTGGAAGGAGCAGGACCAGATTCTCTGCACTGGTCCAAAGTATATGGCTGAATTCTTCATTAGTATTTTTCTAAAAGAATAGTATGATGTTCAAAAAGGTGTATTTTGTTTTCAGTAAAATAATTGTTGATGGTTGTTTTGAAAGACAAGTTAGGTGTATTACCTTGTTAAAAATGAGGATTGCTTCACAAGGGACACTTCTAGAGGATGACACATTTGTGCAGTGCTCCTCATTTTTAACAAAGTAATACACCTAACTTGTCTTTCAAAAGAACCACATAAAACAGTATGATGTTGTTGAGCCACTAAGACATCACATCACAGTTTTCTGTCTTTTAAAACATACTAATTTAGTTTTGGACTTTGAGATTTCCTGATCTGAGCTGCTGCATAAAACAAGACCCGTCTGTTGGAGTGGAAACAAGTGACCCCCACTTACTAATCTCCTCTTCAACCTGTGATCACTGACAAACCACTGCAGTGTAATGATTAGAAACATGATGCTTGGACGACACATACAGTGTAAGATTTCCACAACCAAATATACCACTGTGTGTCGACATGATCCCGAAACAGGACATGACATTTGAAATGAGGCCATCATAGCCTCTGTCTCTTCATGTAAGATTATTATGTCAAATCTATAGGGTGACAGTGGCTCAGTTGGTAGAGCAATGGCCTTTGGGCCTGAAGGTTGTGGGTTCAAGTCCATCACAAGACCTACTGCAAGACTCCCGTTGATGTCAGCTGTTGTTGTGTCCTTGGGCAAGACACTTAATCCCACTTTGCCTGAAGCCCCTGCTGAAAGATCTAGGTTCCTGTGGACTCACCACCTGCAGGAGGATCAGTGAGGGTCTGGTGCTATGTGTACTGGGTGCAGCTCTGCCTGCCAACCCCCTGACCCAGAAATGCAGCTCGCGGAAATTCAATTTGGAAGACGTCAGCCAAAGCCACCCCTTCCAGGCCGGCCTCGCATCCCCAGTCTATCGCACAGCAAACGCCCTCTTCCAATCAATCCGTGCCGGCCAGGCCAGCCGCTTAAAAGCGGAGAAACTCCCACTTCACGGCCTTCTCGAAGCCTTGCAAAGAGTCGTTCTGGAGGAATCGCTTTTGTCTACTCACGCTTACTCGTGCGTGTCCCTGCTGTCCTCTGTCTTGCTGCGTGTGGTCTGCTCCTCCTCCGCGTCGCTGCACCTGCTGCGGGTCTCGTGCTGTGGTCCGTGGGTCTTTGCCGCTCTCCTCCTTTGCGGGCTCTTTCTGTAGGTTCGCCGCTGCTCGTCTCGTCGCGGCCTGCTGCTGCATACGGCCGGTCTGGACCGGTGCGGTGGGAGCTGTGCGCATCCCTGCCTCCTCGTGCCGATACGGCGTGGTCCCGTTGTGTTGTCCCCTGTCTTCTGGCGTTGTGGGTAAGTATGAGATCTGCGGACGGTTTTTCCCCTCGCATTGTACTGCAGGCTCAGTTGGCCCCGCGCTTTGTACTGCAGGCTCAGTTGGCCCCGTGCATTGGTGGGCAAGCTCCAGTTTAAAGCCCTCGCATTGGTCTGCAGGCTCTCTTTAACCAAGCTCCGTTTAAATCCTTCACTCTGATTGCAAGCTCCGTTTAATCCCTCACATTGGACTGCAAGCTCTCAGTTTAATCCCTCACTTTGGACTGCAAGCTCTCAGTTTAATCCCTCACTTTGGCCTGCAGGCTCTGTTAAATCCCTCTCTGGACTACAAGCTCTGTTTAAATCCCTCTCTTTGGACTGCAAGCTCTGTTTAAATCCCTCTCTTTGGACTACAAGCTCTGTTTAAATCCCTCTTGGACTGCGGCTCTCAAATTGAATCCCTCACATTGGACTGCGAGCTGTCAGTTTAATCCCTCACGGAACTGCTTATATCTGGATCTGCTTATATCTGGAACTGCTTATATCTGGAACTGCTTATATATGGAACTGCTTATATCCGGAACTGCATATACCGTACTGCTTATATCGGAACTGCTCATACAGTATACGGAACTGCATATATATGGAACTGCATATATATGGAACTGCATATTTATGGAACTGCTTATATATGGAACTGCTTATATCCGGAACTGCATATACCGTACTGCTTATATCCGGAACTGCTTATATCCGGAACTGCATATACCGTACTGCTTATATCGGAACTGCTTATATATGGAACTGCTTGTATCCGGAACTGCATATACCGTACTGCTTATATCGGAACTGCTCATACAGTATACGGAACTGCATATATATGGTACTGCTTATATCTGGACCTGCTTATATATGGAAGAGAAAACAAAAAACAAAAAAACAAAAAAACAAAAAATCCCTCATTTAGGACTGCAGGCAATGTTTGAATCCCTCACACTGGACTTCAAGCTCTCAGTTTTAATACCTCACTTTGGACTGCAAGCTCTGTTTAAATCCCTCACATTGGACTGCAAGCTCTGTTTAGGTCCCTCGGCGTCTCGTGTCCCGCAACCTCTTCCCGGCTCTCCGTGAGCCCCAAGTCGTCACGCGGCTCGGGCGCGGGAGGTGTCCGTGGGCTACGTGGGCTGTCCCCGCTCCGGGCCCGCCCCGAGCATCAACAGCCCCTTCCCTCCAGCGCCCTTCTCCCTGCAGTCCGCTACCGTGGACCACGCGATCAGGCTGATAAAGACTTTCGGCCCCGGCTCCTGGCTCTCCAAGGCCAACATCCCGGACGCGTTCGAGCTGCTGCCCCTCCACCCCGACCACTGGCGCTGTTCAGGGGTCAAGTAGCGTCAGAGTTCTTCTTCGCCGTGCGCCCCACCTTCGACTGCCGGAGTAGTCCCTCTCTGTTCAACAATCTCTCGGAGGCGCCGTGTCGGATTTTGCTCAATTGCGCGCGGCTCCCCTCTGTCCCGCATCCCGCCGATGATTCCCTAGTCGACCCACCCTCAGACTGCTCCGGGGGATCTCTCCGCAAACTCACGCTCGCCTTCTCTGCCCTCGGAGTCCCTCTCTCCGAGGAGAAGACCACCGGCCCCGCCACCGCTCTGGAGTTTCTCGGCATCCGCCTTGACACACGCGCCCTGGAGGCCTCCCTCCCGCTGGACAAGCTCGAGCGCATCCGCGCCTTCTCCCGGTCTGCCTTGTCCTCCCCGTCACTTTCGAAGCTTCAGCTGCTCTCCCTCCTCGGGCATCTTAATTATGCCATCTGTATCATTCCTCAAGGTCGTTCTTTTATTTCCAGACTCCTCTCCCTCGCTGGCTCCGTCTCCTCCCTCAATGATGCTGTCTGCCTGGACGCGGGTGCCGCTCCGACCTGGCGTTCTGGTCCCGTCTGCTGAGCCGCTGGGATGGTGTATATAAATATTTCTTTTTTACAGTGACGTCATCCTGTCCTCAGATGCCCTGCGGTTCTTCACGGACGCAGCCCCGTCCGTGGGTTTTGGGGTTTTTTTCCAGGACCAGCGGTTCGCCGGGCCCCGGCCCGACGCTTTCCTTCGAAGCATCTCCTCCGCGCTCCAGGAGATATATCCCGTGACCGTAGCCTGCGTCCTGCGGAGCCATACGTGGCATAGGAAAAGGAAAAGGATTTCTGTGATGTGCGACAACCTCGACGTGGTTGAAATAATTAACAGAGGTCGTTCATCCTCTCCCCAAATCATGTCTTCCTTAGACGCATCACATGGCTCTCAGTCCTGAACAATTTTATCATCATTGCTCGTCACGTCCCTGGTCACCTTAACTGTCTTGCTGACTCTCTCTCTCGCTTTAAATTCCAGGAGTTCCGACGCCTCTGCCCCTCTGCCAATTCATCGCCATGCCAGATCCCCTGCATGGAATCCCTCGCCCTGGTCTAGTCCCTCCGTCTCTTCACCTTCTCTCCTCCGCTGCATCCTACACAAAAATGGGCTCTTACGCATAAGCGAATTCACAAACTCTCACGCCACCTTTAATGCATCCCGAGACATTGCCTTCTCTGACCCGTCATATTATCCCGACTACTTCAACCTACACCTCAAGCATTCCAAACGCAAAGGCGCTTGCAACATAGTCATAGCTCGTTCTGACACTTCTCCCTGTCCCTACAGATCCATGATGCATTACACTCGCCTCCGCTCTCGGAAAGGAGATCTCAACGGACCGCTTCCTCACTCCCGATAACCTCCCCATGAATTCCAACTGGTTCAGAGCCCAACTCAAGTCTGTACTGCTGCTTTGTAACTTGTCCCCCCATCTCTACACAGCTCACTCCTTTCGGATAGGCGCTGCTACGCGCGCCGCGTCCCTGGGTCTCCCCCATTCTGCCCTCAGCAGCTGGGGCGCTGGTCATCATCGGCCCTCTCCTCATACATGAGGCCGGACACTTCGACTATTCTGGCAGCCCAGCGTCTCTTGGCATCTCCATAAAACACTTGCAAACTCCCTGGTGGCGGCAGCAGCCGAGCATCTCTAATAGCGGTCACAGTATATAGCGGTCACAGTATATAGCGGTCACAGTATATAGAGGTCACAGTATATAGCGGTCACAGTATATAGCGGTCACAGTATATAGCGGTCACAGTATACAGCGGTCACAGTATACAGCGGTCCCAGTATACAGCGGTCACAGTATATAGCGGTCACGACGTCTGTCCCCTGCAAACCAGGCCTGCAAAACTCCATCAACACACAGCCTTTTGGGGATTGTGCGCGCACTCTCGCAGGAGCCTCGCTGACTGAACGCCGCACCGGGGCCTAGGGCACCAAACTACCTCTCAATAAAATACTTCAAAGGCATTCTTGTTTCCTCGTCTCTCCAGATTGAAATGCAGCTCGCGGAAATTCAATTTGGAAGACGTCAGCCAAAGCCACCCCTTCCAGGCCGGCCTCGCATCCCCAGCCTATCGCACAGCAAACGCCCTCTTCCAATCAATCCGTGCCGGCCAGGCCAGCCGCTTAAAAGCGGAGAAACTCCCACTTCACGGCCTTCTCAAAGCCTTGCAACCACCGCCTCTCCTCCTCCTCCTCTTCACCCTGCCTCCAATCTGCTTCCTGCTGCCAAATGCCGCCACCAGTGCCTAGGTCCCGGGGGATTGTGCGCGCACTCTCGCAGGAGCCTCGCTGACTGAACGCCGCACCGGGGCCTAGGGCGCCAAACTACCTCTCAATAAAATACTTCAAAGGCATTCTTGTTTCCTCGTCTTTCCAGATTGAAATTGATTAAGGGGAAGAAAATGGATGGATGTCCAATTAATAAATACAACTTCTTATCCATCTTTCAAAGACATGTCTTATGTGACGAGTTCACCAAGTTGTGTCACCAAGTTTGTATCTGAGCTAGAGTTCAGAACCTCGGACAGCGCACACACACAAGGATTTATTCTGATGTATAATTATGAAAAACATCATTACAACTAAAACTTAAGTTTTCTTTATTATATAATAATTATGTTATAATGTTATATTTTATAGAAGTTGGCTGTACACCCATATTTCCGTCCGGTTGGGAACAGTGGTAGGCGCTAGTGTCGCCAGTGGCGACATCTGGTGATTTAACAGAGGCACACTACACGTTAACCTAAATACTCGACATACAGTGGAGCTGCGGTTCGGTTCCAGAGAAGATTCTGCCAGAACCCTGAACCAGAGAACTAAGAAAGAACCATGCCATATACTTGTAATGCCTTTCCAGTCCCGTCAAGAGGTGATCAGCAGATATGCGTGCGGAGAAAGCAGGCAGGCGCATGGAGTGCGCGCATGTATAGCCAAAGCAACAGAAAGGGACATTTTGCTTATTTTAAGGATTATTGGAGTCGTTTTGTGGTCCTCAACTGTATTTTAAGATTAAGAGACAGAATATAATTGCGCAGCCAATACTGGCAAGTAATGGATGAAAAGTTGTAAATATGTAATTGTGTGCTCTTTATACTGCCCTTTTATTCTTAATATATCTACGGATCATGTGTGTGTATGAGTTATGTTAACGTTATGACCTGCATATAAGGGAGACAAATTATATTTTCCCCCCCATAGGCCTACTTGAAACACCCAGACCAGCATATATTTGTGAGAGGAAACAAATAAAACAAGTTACAAAATGCTTTGAATTGAATAAATGCATTTAAAGAAGGCCTTCATAATTGTGTTTTAAATTTTTTATAAAACAATACACTTTATGTGCATGAACCTTTGAAAAACAGTACAGAAACCACCCTAATAGGTTAAGTTTAGGCAACGTGTATATTGGCTTCCAACTGAAACAGAACTCTATACAACCTGAGCACAACCTATATGACCTGACTTTAGCTGTACCTTTGGGTAACATTTATCAAATGGGAGTAAAGTTGTAGTTTATAGTTTCATTGAAAAGAACAGAGATGTCGGGGTATTTCTCTCTGAACATTTGCTCTGCGCTTTGCATGGCCTCCTCAGTGGTAAAGGGACATGTCCAAACTCAGACTTCATGTCAGAGAGGATCCAAATTCTGCTTCATACTTGGTTGCAACAACATAAACGAGTCCAATAATCCTTAAAATAAATAAAATGTTGCTTTGGCTATGCATGAAAAACGCCTGCCTGCTTTCTCCGAGCGCATATCTACTGATCACCTCTTGACGAGACTGGAGAAGCATTACAAGACGTGGAGTATTTAGGTTACTTTGTAGTATGTGCCTCTGTAAACCACCAGATGTCGCCACTGGCCAATTTCTTTATGAGCCGGCGTCACTAGCGCTTACCGCTGTTTCCAACCGGACGAAAATATGGGTGTACAGCCAGTCTGGTCGATGTGTGGGGCATTGAGTCTTAGGCTTTCTGGTAATCAATCCAGGCAGTGCACAGGTCGGTGTGTCGTGACCGGCAGTCTTGGGCGACTGTTCTGTCAACCAGGAGCTGGTGTTTGGCTCCTCTGGTGTCTCTACCAATGCCCTTCTGAAATGTGCTCATGAATTGTTCCATATGCCCACTTATCCTAGCCGCAATGATGCCTGACATGAGCTTCCATGTTGTGGAGAGACGGGTTATTGGCCGGTAGTTGGAGGGGACTGCACCTTTCACAGGGACCTTCATGATCAGGACCGTTCGTCCTTCAGTTAGCCATTCATATATATACAGTACAGACCAAAAGTTTGGACACACCTTCTTATTCAAAGATATTTTTATTTTCATGATTATGAAAATTGTAGATTCACACTGAAGGCATCAAAACTATGAATTAACTCATGTGGAATTATGTTCATTAAAAAAAAAAAGGATTAAACAACTGAAAATATGTCTTAAATTCTGCTTTGCACACTCTTGCCGTTCTCTTGATGAGCTTCAAGAGTTTTTGACAGGAAATGGTCGTCCAACAGTCTTGAAGGAGTTCCCAGAGATTCTTAGCACTTGTTGGCCCTTTCGCCTTCACTCTGTGGTCTAGCTCCCTTCAAAACCATCTGGATTGGGTTCAGGTCTGGTGACTGGAGTCCAGGTCATCTGGTCCAGCACCCACCACTCTCCTCAATGGTCAAATAGCCCTTACACAGCCTGGGTGTGAATCTGCAGTCAATAGTCATGAAAAGAAAGGGCACTCATTGAATGAGAAAGTGTGTCCAAACTTTTGGTCTGTACTATACATACTGTATATATATATATATATATATATATATTAACCGAACAAAATGGAGCATCCTTGGCAGTGGAATACAGACAAGAGGCCTTTTAAATCTGCATAGTTTTAAAACAGCAGATTGCAGTTTTGAATGTAGTTTTGTTGTTGACATAAGCATAGTTGCAATTTTGTTGCTGCACTTGTTGTTTGTTCTACTTCTAACTAAGGTTGTGTTGTTTTGTTTTCATTCAACTTGTTTTGCACTGAATGATTGGTGCATTTATTTATTCAACAATATTTAGGGTAACTTTATCCAATTTCCATTTGTTTGTGTTTCATGTGTAATATCAGTGTATTTGGCCCACGGCCCACTGGGACATTTTCACTTTGGCCCATGAAAGCAAAAATGTGCTATGAGTAATAGGTAACTATAGGTTAATTTTTTTCCCCCCATTATTCTCACGACCCTAAATAACATTTCTATACAGTCTAAAAAGTTGTTCATAGCATTTAATTGTGTTTTTTCAATACATTTTTGTGAAATTTATTTTCCATTTCATTTTTTCTTGGTCTTCATGATCCTATATTTTTTTATATAACTGTTAGGACAGCTGTACAGAATGAATATTATAAATCCCCATCTTGTACTGAAAAAAAAGTAGTTGAAACCGATGTGACCACTTTTGCGTTCCGTGGGCTTATTCTAAATGGCCACATGCAGGAAAAATGTAACAAAAAAGCTTTTTGCGCATGCGTTATTAAGTAAGTAATGTTTACTTATATAGTGCTTATTGCAGACCAAGATCACCCAAGCGCTTTACATCTTCCAGAGTAGCCGGCCTGAGCCCCATTCATCTTTTTTTTTTTTTTTTTTTTTTTATTTATACATACATGCAAACATACAAACAAAGCTTTACAAAACACACATACTGGGGAGCAACACAAAAGGGAAGGGGGCTAGACCGATACAAATTGACCCCGAGGGCCTATGGTGGCTGTGCATAGTGGATGTGTGTAGTGTCTGGATGCGTGTAGTGTCTGGATGTGTGTAGTGCGCGTGTAGTGTGTTCAGGTGTATGTTACATGAGTCAATTTCTTAGATAAGCTTTGATGAGTGAAATAAACAAAGATAGAGATAGTGACATATTTGCCATTATAGTAATAATAATGAGAGTAGTGATGACAGTAATAATATGAGTTAAGTAATTATAATTATAATATCAGAGCATAGTAATAGTAAGAATATAATAGAAAGGACATAGTATTGCAATAATGGGGAAGAGATGGCGATGTGAAGTAGTAACAGGCAGGGCACATATTGATATAAAAAAAAAAAAAAAAATGAAACAGTAATAATAATAATAAAGAAATACACATATATACATATATAAATAAACATACCTACGCATATACATACATACATACACACGTACCCACACATATAGATGATAATAATTAATAGATAAGACAGTTCAATACACGGGAAAGTCACGTAGCCGCAGCAGCATTATCAGCTTTACTGAATCAGATTGTTATTCTTAGTGTGTATTTTTGTAATTTATATACACATCAATGTAGTATTTAAATATATGTATACATATATATATATACATGCATATATACACATACTTACATACACTCACCATTGTTAAATATTTATAAATAAATTACTCATTATAAGATTATTTATAAATAGTAAGGTATACTTTTTCAAATGTCAGAACCCCAATCTGCACCTGTGCTCTTGTGTGGTGCATTAAAAACATTGTGTTGTATGTGGTGCATTAAAAACCCAAGGGGTGGAGCAAGGTGCAGATGAGGGAGCCCAGTTTTTTTTTTTTTTTCTTTTCCCTTCCCCTTGTTCTTTTGTTTTGTTCTTTTTTCCCTGTCCCTTTTTCCCTTCCTTTCTTCTTCCCTTCCCTTTAAATGTCATATAGATATTGTAATCGTTACTGCCATTACTCTTCCCTTACTTTTTTTTCATACTACTGCTGCTAAAAAAAATAATATCAATAATAATAACAATTGCTTTACTAGTTTTAACTAAGAGTAATGGCTATAACAACTTTGGTATATAACTATCATAATCCTATAGAATGTAATAACTATACTATATATTTAAATTATATAACGATGATAAGAATAATAATAATACTTGTATTATACTATTTGGCTATTAATACTACTGCGAAACCACGATGTTATGAATACTGTATGATAGATATGCATATGTACACACCTTTATATAAAAAACACATAGATATATACATAGTCAACTAGCCCCATTCATCTGACGAGAGCCTTCAAAAGTTCACAGCGGCTAAACTAGGCTTGTCCCAATAAAATCACTCCCTTCAGCATTGACATGCATCTATAAGTTAGTGTTGGGCCAAGAACCAACTTTTGGACCATCCTGTAAAGCTGTTTTCGAGAGGAAAGAAGGCGGCATACAAAAGCATTGGGTAATTGTCTTTCCGGGTACACCCCCACCGGCTAGGAGTGAGAAGTCAAATATTGTGAACAAATCAGATCACAACATTTTGTCTTTAATTTTTGTGACATAATTACACATTTGCAGTTTGAAAGTTTTGCACCCTCAACAACACAATACTCAATTAGTTATAACTCAATCCATTTAACCATAAAAACTCATTCTTATAATTATGTTAGTAAATTCCATTTTAAGAGGAGCTTTAGCCCAAATTTACAACATGACTGGGAGACTACATTCCGTCCATTGAAAAGGTTCTGAATGATGAGTTTACGAATCCTCCTTATTGATAGCCAAAGCTTTGTGTTTCCCTCTGAATGATAACTAAAGCTGTGTGTGTCCTTCTCTGCTGCAGGTATGACTTTGTGGAGCTAGAGGACCTGACAGAGCGCTCCGTTGTAGGTCGCTGGTGTGGAGCAGAGCCTCTGTCCAACTCTTACGTCTCCAAAGGCTCTCAGCTCCGAGTCCGTTTTATCTCCGACGAGTACTTCCCCTCAGCTCCCGGCTTTTGCATCCGCTATGCTCTGCAGCCCATGGTAAGTGTACTGTATATAAAAGTATATTCTCTCATGCAGTATATACCTTATACATTAAAATAGCCTCACATCAGTGTGTAATATATTCATGTTAATAGACATCCACATTTTTTGTTCCCGGATAATAGGTCACATTTTTACAACGGAATATTATGAGATTAATCTAAAAATATTTTCAGAATAAACTCAAAATTTTATGAGATTAATCTTGAAATATAATGAGATAAAAGTCAGACTAATTTCACAGTCGTAATGGAGACATTGGAGCTCCATCGCACAAAGCAGCTAAATGTTTTTTGCTTTCATATACTCTTAAACTGTGGCCCAATGATGACCTAAATGTGCGCGTATGCATGCTATCTCGTCTCAGTTGCAGGTGAAGGAACATGGATTTATATAACAATTTATATGCGTGGACCAGTCAGAATTGATGAAATCTATATAATGTTGAACACCAACAGTGTAAGAGTAAATGACAAGAGTAAATCCACAAGCGCGTTCGTGTTCTGTCCCAGCCGCAGGTAAAGGAGCTGCCTGGGGAAACTGGTGCTCTTTCACCTGCGAATGAGACACAATAACACGCCCAAGCGCACACAGTTTAAAACAAATACCACATGTTACACCATATTATTATCATGGGTCAACAGTTTATGACTAAATGAAAGCATTAAACCATCTACAGCTTCTGTGAACTCTGGACAAGGTGTCTCTGTTCATTTAGCAGTTTAGATGGAGCTCCATTATCTACATTACACACCGACTGTGAATTTTTCTGACTTTTATCTCATTATATATCGAGATTAATCTCGGAATTTTCCAGATTAATCTCATAAAATTTTTCACTTTAAAGTAAAAATATTCAGACTTTGATCTCATAGCGTCTGGGGAAAAAAATCAGGTGATCCCTATGCTCTATACATTCAACATTTTCCATAAAAAAATAAAAGTTTTGGGATGCATTGGACAATATCCATCTACATGATTTTCAAGTGTATTATCTAATCAGAGTGCACCATTATGCTCTCATTTGTCATTTGGGTTTCCAGTTTGTTAGGTTGCTGTTTTTCTTAAGTTCGCTAAACTAGGTACAAGTTTCTATTAGTAATCAGTGTTTAGGACCTTCATTTGACATATTTCACACAGTCAGAAATATTCTGACTGTGTGATTGTGATTGTAATTGTAATGACTTATCTATTATTATTTTTTATTTTATTTTTTAAAGCTGTTCATTTTGAAAGCACTTTTACATGTACACCATATGCATATGTCCGTTGAATAGAGTTACCCTATTTCTCTAATTCTTTATACATCATTTTAAGACCTCTGTAATTCTTGTATCCATGGTGATGATGGAAAAATAAGTGGTTTTCCTTCTTCCAAAATGCTTTATCTCTGGGTGTAAGAGGTCAAGTCCTGAAATGAAAGTTGGATCAAATGTCAATTTCTTACCTTACAAAACAGCTTACAAGTCTCAATTGTCTATAGTCACATCCCAAGCTACAGCCACAGACACACTAGGGTGGTGTGAGATGTGCAGGCGGTACAGGTAATCACCGGACACTGTACTGTACTCCACGAGCTCCATCCATCCATCCATCCATTTTCTTCCGCTTTATCCGTTGCCGGGTCGCGGGGGCAGCAGTCTAAGCAGAGACGCCCAGACTTCCCTATCCACACACACTTCCTCCAGCTCGTCCGGGGGGACCCCAAGGCGTTCCCAGGCCAGCTGAGAGATATAGTCCCTCCAGCGTGTCCTGGGTCTTCCGCGGGGCCTCCTCCCGGTGGGACGTGCCCGGAACACCTCCCCAGGGAGGCGTCCAGGAGGCATCCGGAACAGATGCCCGAGCCACCTCAACTGGTTCCTCTCGACGTGGAGAAGCAGCGGTTCTACTCCGAGCTCCTCCCGTGTGACTGAGCTCCTCACCCTATTTCTAAGGGAGCGCCCAGCCACTCTGCGGAGGAAGCTCATTTCGACCGCTTGTATCCGCGATCTCGTTCTTTCGGTCATTACCCAAAGCTCATGACCATAGATGAGGGAGGGAACGAAGATTGACCGGTAAATCGAGAGCTTTGCCTTTCGGCTCAGCTCCCTCTTCACCACAACGGTCCGATACAGCGACCGCATAACTGCGCACGCTGCACCGATCCGCCTGTCAATCTCACGCTCCATTCTTCCCTCACTCGTGAACAAGACCCCGAGATACTTGAACTCCTCCACTTGAGGAAGGACCTCTCCACCCACCTGCAGAGGGCAAGGCACCTTTTTCCGGTCGAGCACCATGACCTCGGATTTGGAGGTGCTGATTCTCATCCCAGCCGCTTCACACTCGGCTGCAAACCGTCCTAGTGCATGCTGCAGGTCCTGGTTCGTTGGAGCCAACAGGACAACATCGTCCGCAAACAGCAGAGATGAAATCCTGTGGTCTCCGAACCGGACCCCCTCCGACCCCTGGCTGCGCCTAGATATTCTGTCCATAAATACAGTGAACAGAACCGGTGACAAAGGGCAGCCCTGTCGGAGGCCAACATTCACCGGGAACAGGTCTGACTTACTGCCGGCAATGCGAACACAGCTCTGGCTCTGGTCATACAGGGATCGGATGGCCCTCAGCAGAGGACCCCCGACCCCGTACTCCCGGAGAACCCCCCAAAGGGACACCCCGGGGAACACAGTCGAACGCCTTCTCCAAATCCACAAAGCACATGTGGACAGGTTGGGCGAACTCCCATGAACCCTCGAGTATCCGATGGAGAGTATAGAGCTGGTCCAGTGTTCCGCGACCGGGACGAAAACCACACTGCTCCTCCTGGATCCGAGATTCGACCATCGGCCGTAGCCTCCTCTCCAGTACCTTGGAGTAGACCTTACCGGGGAGGCTGAGGAGTGTGATCCCACGATAATTGGAACATACCCTCCGGTCCCCCTTCTTGTAGAGAGGGACCACCACCCCGGTCTGCCACTCCATTGGCACTGCCCCCGATCGCCACGCGATGTTGCAGAGACGTGTCAGCCAAGACAGTCCTACAACATCCAGAGACTTTAGATAATCAGGGCGGATCTCATCCACACCCGGAGCCTTGCCACCATGGAGGCTACCAACCACCTTGGTGACCTCAGCCAGGGAGATGGATGTACCCGCCCCAACATCCTCAGCCTCTGCCTCTGTAACAGAGGACGTGACGGGGGGATTGAGGAGAACCTCAAAGTATTCCTTCCACCGCCCGACAATATCCCCAGTCGATGTCAGCAGCTCTCCACCCGCACCGTACATGGTGCTGGCAAAGAACTGCTTCCCCCTCCTGAGGCGCCGGATGGTTTGCCAGAATCTCTTCGAGGCCGACCGATAGTCATGCTCCATGGACTCTCCGAACTCCTCCCAGTCCCGGGTTTTTGCCTCTGCAACAGCCCGGGCCGCGGCACGCTTGGCCTGCCGGTACTGGACAGCTGCCTCAGGAGTCCCCCGAACCATCATGGCTCGATAGGACTCCTTCTTCAGCCTGACAGCATCCCTTACTGCCGGTGTCCACCACCGGGTTCGGGGGTTGCCGCCGGGACCAGCACCAGAGACCTTGCGACCACAGCTACGAGCCGCCGCATCGGCGATTGAGGCAGAGAACATGGTCCACTCGGACTCCATGTCCCCCTCCTCCGCCGGGACCTGGGAGAAACTCTCCCGGAGGTGTGAGTTGAAAGTCCGTCTGACAGGGGGCTCAGCGAGACGTTCCCAGCAGACCCTCACTATACGCTTGGGTCTGCCAGGTCTGACCGGCTTCTTCCCCTGCCAGCGGATCCAACTCACGACCAGGTGATGATCGGTTGACAGCTCCGCCCCTCTCTTTACCCGAGTGTCCGAGACACGCGGTCGAAGGTCAGATGATACGACAACAAAGTCGATCATCGACCTCCGGCCTAGGGTGTCCTGGTGCCACGTGCACTGGTGGACACCCTTGTGCTCGAACATGGTGTTCGTGATGGACAAACCGTGACTGGCACAGAAGTCCAACAACTGAGCACCGCTCGGGTTCAGATCAGGGGGGCCGCTCTTCCCGATCACCCCTCTCCAAGTGTCACTAGCGTTTCCCACATGGGCGTTGAAGTCCCCCAGGAGAATAACGGAGTCCCCGGGCGGTGCACCGTCCAGTACCCCTCCCAAGGACTCCAAGAAGGCCGGGTACTCTACACTGCTGTTAGGCCCGTAGGCCGTCACAACAATGAGAGACTTGTCCCCCACCCGGAGGCGGAGGGACGCGACCCTCTCATTCACCGGGGAGAACTCCAACACGTGGCGGCTGAGATGGGGGGCAATGAGAATGGCCACCCCAGCTCGCCGCCTCTCCCCGCGGGAAACTCCAGAAAAGTGGAGCGTCCAACCCCTCTCAAGGAGTTGGGTTCCAGAGCCCAAGCTGTGTGTGGAGGTGAGGCCGACTATCTCTAGTCGGTATCGCTCAACCTCCCCCACAAGCTCGGGCTCCTTCCCCCCCAGTGAGGTGACGTTCCACGTCCCAAGAGCCAGATGTTGTGTGTGCGGACTGGGTCGCCGAGTCTCCGCCTTCGACTGCCGCCCAGTCCTCTCAGCACCGCTTCACCACGGACCCCTCTGCAGGTGGTGGGCCCACAGGAGGGACTGCCCACGTCATCCCTTCGGGCTGAGCCCGGCCGGGCCCCGTGGGCTAAGGCCCGGCCACCAGGCGCTCGCATACGGGCCCCGACCCCAGGCCTGGCTCCAGGGTGGGGCCCCGGCTGCGCCATGCCGGGCGACGTCACTGTTTTCATATTAGTGTTGTCCATGGTGTCTTCTGGACTGCTCTTTGTCTGACTCGTCACCTGAGACCTGTCTGCCATGGGAGGCCCTACCAGGGGCATGAAGCCCCAGACAGCTTAGCTCCCAGGATCATCCGAGTACTCAAACTCCGCCACCACGTTAAGGTGGCAGTCCAGGGGGGAGTCCACGAGCTCAAATTGTCTTTAAATTCTCTCATAATTGATCCAGAAGTGGGGTGACTTGACCTGTACTTTGGAGCGAGATCACTTCTCTGACCTTTGCTGTGATGAAAAACACCTCTTTCAAACCATATCCTAAGTCAAAAATAGTATATTGTTGAAACTCCTAACAATATACTTGGTTCCAGTCCAAAACAGGCTTTAAAAGTGATTAGTAAAATAGTTAATATACTGTATACTGTAGACACTAATTAAATACAGTTAATATGCTTTACTGGCCACAATAGCATTAACAGTGACTAGAACGTAATTGGGCTAATGGTTAATGTTTTAAATCTGATTTGTCCACGTCTTCAGTGGTCTAAAATATTTTACAGATGGAGAAACAGTATATCTTGTTAAAATGATCTCCGTCAGTATGTCAGGTGTTATTCTCCAGCGCTTCCTGTAAATGTTCACTTCTGCATTCAACATAAATTGCCAAAACGTGTCGATATGTGTATCTATGGGACCATCCCTGTGATCATGTTAACTTGTGCCCAGCATGTTGTCTGTAATTCTTCTTCCCTCTGAGCAGCATCTATCCTGGGATCAGTGTATGGTTGTGGAGGTTTCCATTCTACACAGTGTTTATAATTTCACACAAAGCGCTTTACAATTTTGTTGTACCATTAATTCCCATTCTCTCCACTCACATTGATGACAGAAGCAAGATGCCGAACGCTCTGGCGGATCAAAGCCCCTAACAAGCACCTTATCCTTTAACTCTCTCATTACATTCAGACCTATTATACATGTTTTTAGTGGTAAGGGGAAAAAACTCTTGCACAATGTACTTGCATACACCAGTGTTTTTTTAATTTACAGATATAGAACCTTTTTTTCAGCACCCGCACAGTGGAAAGAGAATTCCCGTGGAAAGAGAATTCCCATCGAAAGCATTATCAGCTGTGCATCCACTGATGTTGTGTATTTACTTCGCTGCCCTTGTGAACTGGCAGAGAACAAAGAGAACCTTTAAACAATGAATTAGTGAACACAAAAGTACAATCCACAGAAATGACAGCGAGTACCCATTAGCAGCACAATTCAATGATGCCCACCATCATGTGAGTGCACTTTATTGGCCTAGAACAGGTCCCTCCACCCCCTAGGACACCATGACAAGTGTCTGAAACATAGGGAGGCATACTGGATTGAGCACTAACAAACTCTTGCACCAGAGAGACATTTTTTGAGTGATGAAAGCCCACAGCCGAAACGTTACATCTGTAAATAAAAAAACACTGATGTATCAAAGTACAGCATGCAAGAATTGTTTTTCTTCCTTTTCTATTTGGCGAAGATGTGTGTAGAGCCTGCTCCTATGCACCTGTCACAGAGTCGGATGTGCTAAGTTTTCCGCTTTCTTTTAGTGGTAAGGGAAAACGGAGCACCAAGAGGAAGCCTACGCAGAAACAGGGAGAACTTGCAAACTCCCCATAGCCAGGACGCTTCAGGAGATCCTTCATCCTAGCTGCTGTCAACTACAATCAACTCTGTGAAGGGTGGCATTGAGGCTGAGGGATTAGCACTCTTGCTTCTCCTGGGATCAAACCCTGGTCCTTTCTGGGTGGAGTTTACATGTTCTCCCTGTGTCTCCATAGGTTTCTTCCTACAACTAAAAACATGTAAAATAGCTTATCCACTTCAATTCCTCCAACTGACCTGTTATCCACATTCACTCGTCTCACCAAGCTCATTGACAATATTACCTCCAAATTCACAGACAAATTACTTTTCATTGTTTCATTCAAAACTCTGAACAATTTATTAAACCCTGCACATCTCTTCCTCTCACCATCTCTCCATTGAAACCCATTCCCCTGTCAACCTATCCAGAAATCACAGCCTTTCCTCCTTATCTCTGCTTTTAACAACCAACACCGCCAAGCTCCTCTCCCAACATGAAACTCAGCACCTGCCACCTGGACCCCAATCCGTCCCCTCTCCTGAAAACCTGCATCCCCTCTCGGACCCCACTCATCACAAACGTCATAAACTCCTACCTCTCTGACCGTCATCATTCCTTAATTTTGTTCTTCATTGTTTATTTTTACGTGATTTGTAAAGCGTCTTTGAGTGTCCAAAAAAGTGCTATTAAGTTTTTTTATAATTATTATTGTAGGGAATTTATAGGTATCTGTTCTATTTGTAATTGATTAAACCTAATTAATGTGAAGGGATACATTATTTAAATTCTAATAAAGCACCAGTCTTTGAGAAGACATTACTTCAGTCTGGTTTTCTAAAGGTGTGTGTTCTAAACAGCCAATGTTAATTTACTAAGATTATCAAAACATGCGCTGCAACAGCTTTGTTGACTGTGTTTTATTCACCAAGGCAATCCTAATCAATTCACAGTAATGCAGCAGTTCAATTCCGTAATTACAGTATACTTATATTATTTTAGGCCAGAGTCCGAGTGTTCAATTAGGCCCAAAATTGAGTCCGTAAGCTCAGTCCAAACAGTTAGCATAGCATCAATCACGAACAAGAAGCTGTCTTACTTTGATTGTGTTGCGCTGGTGGTAAAGCAGCGTTTTGTTGTAGAGAATCCATTTCGTTCCGTGCGTGATCCAGTGGGAGGTCAGGGGTTCTTCCGCTTTGTTTGAAGACGGAGGCGTGAGGCTTTTTGAGGCCGATCAGGAGCCTTCTCTTTGTTTCAGCAGGGCTGGGAGAAGCGGCACGTGCCAGCAGAACCGGAAGAGAGCGAACCACGGCTTGGTCACTGCGAGAGCCTGCTTCCTCATTAGCCTAGTCCCGCCTCGGGCAGATCTAGGCCTGGTAGATTTGAATAGACATTACAGTTATTTCACAGGATTCTTATGTTTCACCCACAACACAGATTAAATAGACATTACATTCACAGTATGAATATTGTCATTGCATTATTTGGATCAATTTAGTCCATGTCCAGGTATTTTTATCTGTCCATTATTGGCTGACCCTGCCCCCGGCGTTGGTGTGACACAGTCTCGGCTCCAAAAGCAGCAGGAGGCCCACACCTGATCGGAGAGGTCTGAAGGATTGGTTGAGATAAGGCCCGTTCTTAGGATTCCACATTGTTAAAATATTAATCATTACTCTTCATTGGATTTTCAAATGAGCAGAAAACCGCTTGTATATTGGTGATTAAGATACAGATACAGATACACTTATAACAAACACATCCATGCGTTTGAATGGTCCGGTCAAGGCCCAGGCCTAAACCAAGTGAAAATCTGAAAACTGTTGTTCATAATCGCTCTCTAATCTGACCAGATATTTTTGTAAAGACGAATGGGCACAACTTTCAGTCTGTGGATGTGCAAAGCTCATAAAGAAAGACGGGGTTCCACAAAGTATTTACTCTGCATGCTGTATGATCCTTACTGTCAGAACCATGTTTAATCTAAAAACGTAAATCATGTATAATTTTCACTTTACTTAGTTGTGATCTGAAAAAATCTTAATACTTTTGATTGTAAACATGACAGCGCGTACAAAGGTTTAGCCTGTCTGACTGTTAGTTTCCCTTTCAATTGAAATTGGGCTAAATATTTAAAAAAATATATCATTGCAATTTTTAGGTACATTTTGATGAATATTAATGACATTTGCAGTTTATTTTAATAGTAGTAGTAGTAGTCTTTATTTTGAAATAATTGTGCAATATACTGAAAAAGAAGAAACATATAGACAATATGAAAAGGAGTATGTAGAAGTGAAACTTATAGTTCCTTCCTCTTGTTACATGGTTCAAATGATATACAGGCACATATCTCTCAGATATACAACTGACACTCATCACCATAAATAATACGTTTAATGGTTGCTTAAACACCAATGATGTTCTAGGTCTTGTTGTTAATGCCATTTTTACTTAATGTTGTTTGTTTAATTTTGACATTCTTATGTGTGTAGGCCCTACATAGTGCAGTGCATTAAAAACAGTGGGTAGAAGTTTCATAGTGAGATAGCGTCCAAAGTTGAAGAATCAATATTAAGATTAAGACAACCCTCATGTGTCCCGCAATGGGGAAATTCCAGTGTTGCATCAGTTACAGAATAGTAGGAATGAGGAATGTTTGGAGGCAGTAGCATCTCTTCGTAAGACAATATTTGCGTTAAATGCTTGTTCCATTGGCAAAGCTGATTTCAAAACAGTGGCAAAAACACACTCAAATCAACAAAACAAGAACGTATCTCGGAGCTTTTGCATTTCCTTCGACCAATGACAAGCCTGAAACATAGCTCCATCTCTTACACTCAGTCAGAAGCCCACAACACGCAGCAAAACCCAGTCTCTAGAATTGGCACTTCTCCCTCTGTCGTCTGTTGTGCCCTCCCCCCTTTCTCTCTCTCCCTCTCTCTTTCCCTCCCTCCCTTCCTCTCTTCCTCTCTGTGTGTGAGCGTAGTCTGGGCAGCGAGCCAAGTGGAGTGTGTTTTTTTGAATGAATACCTGATGCGGCTGATGAGGCTGGCTTTTGTGGGAGGAGCCGTCAGTGGAGTAGAGCGAGAGAAAGCGAAGGGGAGGGGAGCGAGCGAGCAAAGTAGCCAGGCAGAGAAGGAGCTGGCGGTCTGGTGGCCTTGCATAACACACATTGGAGCAGTCCCCCCTTCTCTCTCTCTCCTCTCTCTCTCTCTCCTCCCTCTCTTTGCCTCTCATCGGAGCTTCAGAAAGTGGGGGACCTCCTTCTCCTCCTTCCACCAGCTCCACCATCACATTGCAGATGAAGCAGAAGCCCCAAAAGGTGTAGGTGCAAGATCCGGGCTGGACTTTTGGGGCAAGCAGCTGCAGCGGCACAAAAGAAAGAAGGGAGAGATCCTGGAAGAAACAGCGCGCACACATTACGCACAGACACACACACACATTACGCACTCATGCACGCTCCGGGAGGCAGGAAGAATGCTCGGACACGCTCTACAACAAGCACTAGCTCTGGCGAAACTGGTGAGCTATTATTAGTTCTTCTACTGAGAGAGAAGGAGGAGGAGGAAGAGGAGGTGGGCTTATCTTTTGTGCTTGCTTTGTGGCATCGTAGTATTTTTCTGCCCTGCTACTACACACTCTCCCCACTATACTCTCTCTCTCGGTTTTGGTGTCATTCCCCCCGGAGGCAACAGTCACAGCATCTTCCAAAAGAGGACGTACGATCCGTTGTCTATTTTTCTGTATGTGTGTGTGTGTGTGTGTGTCTGCTTTGTTTTTGCGTGAGGTGTTCTGGCCCCCGGGGGGACTTCTGGAGATGCACTGTGAGGTGGATGTGTTTCTGCAGAACTCAGGAGTCATTGTGAGGAACAGCTTTTTAACCTCTCTGTCTGCCTGGGTCTGCTATACAAGGTACCCGCCTCTTAAAGGGACACGCGGCAATGTTGTACTCTGGGAAAGGCCAGTAAAATTGCTCATTGGGGGTGATGGAAGCAGCCCCGCTCTCTATTGATTTGCTCAGTGTGTTAAAGCAGCAGCGGCGTTTGTCATAGGATTATGCTTCGACCACAGTGGGCTCATAGGCAGGATAGAGTACACACACATACACACACACACACACACACACACATGCACATAGAGACTGTTTCCCTCTACCTCCCCTTCTGCTCATGGCTTGATAATGAAGTTTTTGTTTTCTAAATTTAGCCCTATGCTGTACACTGTATCTAGAATATATCCTTGACTGGAGCAGTGTGATAGTACAGCAATGACAACAGTCTGAAGTGGACGACTTGTACCGAGTCTTTTGGAACGGTAACATCATTACAAGGCTATGTGCTTTTAACCAGTAATCATGTTATTGCCTGGGTAAAGTTTATGAGCTGCAGATGTATCATTGCTCTTGTTGACATGCTGGGCTGATAGTACAGGTGTCTTGCAGCTGGGGGTCATCTCACTTGAATGACACCATCCGGCGAGAAATGCATTTAATATTCATGGATTTCATATGGATACAAGTCTTAGCATCGTTGCCATATTATTTCCTATCTTTTTTTAATTGCAAAAAGTCTCCTAAACCTTGCCGCATACACAGGAAGCTGAATCTCAAGAAGGGTCCTATATTTTCAGTGATTATTTTTGTATGGGGGTGTATGAAAGCAGGACACATGCGATGCCAGCTCTGTCATTGGCTGATTATGAACAGAGAGTAGTCTGTCTATTCCACTGCAAGATGAGGTCTCAGAGGTGACAATATCAAACCACCATTGAGCGAACGCATGGGGGGTTGTGGCACGTCTATAAATCTTGTCCCTGCCATTCCTTCTCTTACATACGCTGTGGATGTTTCCAGGCACAGAGTATGTTGTGGTCATTGTGCAGTATGTCAGTGGGTTTCTCCGGGTCAGATGAGGGAAAAGACGTCTCAAGAGCATTTTGTATTTGTGACATCTGTTCGCTTACTACAAGAACTGCGTACACCCGGGTTGTACTCCGAGCAGTGATGTCATTACTGAGTAGACACCAAATATTGTTGAGGTGGGGTTTGCGGTAGCGGTAGTGGCTGTGTTGCTGCTGCTGCTGCTGCTGATGGGAGGGGGGGGGTCGGCACGGCACGGTGGGGGCTATGGCGCTCCGATGCTGCAGGCTCGGCTCAATGTGGGTCAGGAGAAGCAGTGCTCATCCATTGTTGTTGATCAATTCTCTCTCTTTTCTTCAAATCCTCCATCTGTCATCCCCCTCGCTCCTGTAGCCTCTTCCTTATTTCTTTTTTTGCTTATGGTACAGTGTCAAGGGAGGAGGATGACATAAGACATGAGAGGAGATGTATGTTTCCCGGAATGGGGAGATTTTAGTGATGCTACAGCGGGGTACAAGTACAGTAGTGACATAGAGTGTATTGCAGCTATATGTGCAAATATAGAGCTTTGATAATGTGGTTATTTCTATTCGTGTGTGTCCAGATCCTCATTGTTAGTCTGGAAACATAGACTTGTTTTGAAGTGTTTGAAGAGTGACCTTGACTGAATCATCTCATTCGAGGCATTTGACAACTGACCACACATCGACCTGTGTTTCCTCATTAGTTTTATGCAAAATACAGCTGCAGGGAACTTACCTCAAGAAATGGCTTGTCCAAAGGGATTGTTGCGCTGAATAAAATGTATGTGGAGAAAAAAGAAAAGAAGAATTAGCTTTTGGCTCTTTTGAGCTGAAGATAAACATGTTGAGCCTTATTAGAAACAGAAGTATTGAGAGAAATTTGTTTTTCAACATATTTTTTTAACCAATATAGATATACTGCATAAGACAGTCAACATTAGCCTGAATTAGGGACATTTGTTTTGTTTTTTAATTCTCACTTTGATCAAGAATGTAATTGCTGCTCTTTACATGTTTTTCATCCCATTGATAAATTGAGTGACTAATCAATCCTTGAATTAAGATAAAAACTACACTTTTCAAGCTTTTACTGCCTTATAATATTTTTTTGCAGTGCACACTTAATAATAATGATGCATTGGTTTTATTTAGCGCTTTTACAGACACTCAAGGACGCTTCCCACGTCATTATTCATTCACTCTATACACAGTGGTGATAAACTACTACTGTAGCCACAGCTGCCCTGGGGAAGACTGACAGAAGTGAAGCAACCAATAGATGTGCCATCTATCCCATCCCTCCCACCACCACCATTCATTCATTCATGCACACACCAGACTGACTCTAGGCGATGTGGGGGAAGTGTCTTGTTTTAGGACACAACAGCTTTGCACTTTGCAGCTGGTATGTTGTAGAAAAAAACTAATAATAGACCGCACTTTTATTTTTCCTAAAGAAATAGCTTTTTTGAGTGATGTGTTGCACAGAGCCTTCTGGTGGTGAAATAGTGCATTACTAACAGTGTTTTTAGAAATGAATAATGACCATTTTAACAATGATTCTGTTCTTGTGTTTTCCAGATTCCAGTGGTCTTTGTGAAGGAGACAAAGTGTCCAGAGATGATTCCACATGAAGAGATCAGAGCTCCTCTTGTGAGCTCAAGTCACTACGTAGTTTTGAGTTGTAGACCTGATCACCACTGAGCGCTGCTCTCAGCTAAAGTCTATGATAAAAAAACAGAGAAGAGTAAATAGTTAATTTTCAGAGGAGCTTTCCAGAACCTCAAAATTCCCCACCTGCTTTTGGCAAAATGAAATCCAACCAGGAGCGAAGTAATGGATGCCTGCCACCAAAGAAGCGTGAGATCTTGGCCCTGGAGCAGCGGCCCGTGGTTGTAGCGGCTGCAGCTCCTCCGGCGGTGGTCGCGGAGACTCTGCACACTGAGAACTTGGCGTGGCTCGCTAGTGTCGCGAGTGAACGCTGCAAATCCAGAGACGCAGAAAGCCCCAAATGCGTGGTGACCTCTGCCTCCTCAGCCGCTCCCGCCTCTACGCTCTCGTCCACTGCTCTGGCTGCGGTCCCTTTGGCCTCTCTGCCCACCATGTACCCCGCCGCTCTCCAACAACAAGCCGGAGCTATCCAACTGGCCCAACTCGCACCCAACGTCCAGTTCATCAGCTCTGGGCCGTACGCTGGCTACATAGCCTCGCACATTATCACCACCAATGCAAACACTATGCCCAACAGCTCAGTGGGACAGCAGCGGCATCAAGTCGACGGCTACACGACCGCGTACATCTCCTCAAACGCCAAACCCGAGCACCAGTTTCAGATGGGCCTGTCCCCCTCTGAGCTCACACCCGTTACCCTTTCCGGCAGCCCACAGATGCCTGGCCAGTACATCCATCTGGACAGCCGGGCTCCTCTAACCATGAGCGGCAACGCGGTGGCATCGCCCGCAACACATCTCCAACTCCACCCGCACGCTGCCGTCCTGCCCCAAACCCTCACCCTCGCGCCCTCACAGCTTGTCGTCCAATACACAGATGGGAAGAAGCTGGAGGGGAAAGGGTTGAATGGGGAGCTAGAAGTGGGCAAGCCTTCCAAAGCCTCTACTCAGCCAATAAACCACCAGCCGGTTCAAAGTTACGAAGCCAGACATATCCTTTTGCCCGCGGACTACGGCCAGAACTCTTCTGGGCTTCAGACATCGTTGGTGTTAGTGGCTCAACCCAACCACACCTCGGATCATGAACCAAACAAGATTTCTATCGTCCAGACTGATAAGGGAGGTATTTGCTTAGGGAAACCTTTGGCCAGGACTTCCTCGTTCACTCCCTTCTCGTCCGCAGACATAAAGTCGGTCGCGCCGCACACCGTCATCCAAACAACACTCCCGCACGAGGAGCTGCCGGCGAATATCTACTCCAACTCTCAACCTCCCATTATCGGCTACATCACCAGCGGCAACCAGCATGTAAGCTATCACACGGCTTTACCCCAGCATTTGGTCATTCCCAGCGCACAGTCACTCCTCATTCCGGTCAGCAGCGCCAACAACGGCACGGAGATGGAGGGGAGCCGTGCTGTGACCGCCGCCACCACCCCGCAGATATCCACCGCCATGCCCCACGCCTATTTGGCCACCGCGCTGTCCAAGTGCGAGGCGTTGGCAGCAGACGCCAACCAAGCTGCGGCTGCGGTGGCGGTGACCCAGGTCCAAGCCCCGCCCGCTGCTCCTGCCGTCCCCTCGCCATCGCCCGCACCTTCCCCCGCGCCCGTGTCCGTCCAGGCCTCTCCGTCCGCCACCGCTTCACCCGCCTCCTCCGTGCCGCTGCCGCCCTTCTTCATGCGGGGTTCCATCATCCAGCTGGCGGACGGTGAGCTGAAGCGGGTGGAGGACCTGAAGACCGAGGACTTCATTCAGAGCGCGGAGATCAGCAGCGAGCTCAAGATCGACTCCAGCACCGTGGAGCGCATCGACAGCGGACAGACGCCAAACGCCGTCGTCATTCAGTTCTCAGTGGGAGAGCTCAAAGCACAGGTAACTCAAGTGGGAGAGTTGGTTTGTATCTGCTTAATTAGATTTTTTTAGAAAAATAACATAAAAAACAAAATAAATACAATTATTTTGAAAATGATTATTTTAATTATTACAAGAAATTAAACATACATGAATGAATAAATGTGGAAAATGGGAGTCAGCTGATCTGTGAAGGAGCGAGCTGGCTCATTGAAACTCAAAAATGTGTGTTTATTCATATTACTTTGATCATGTTCTATTGCATGAAAGACATTGCTCATCCTTCATTCTGTCGACCGTTTGGAAATGGGCAAATCATCTTTTATGGACTGTAAACTATTTTACAACATTGTGTTTCATCAAAAACAGACCTGATGTTGTGTTATTGGAGCGATCAACCTTGGTTTTCCAATTAAAGTTTTATTTCTTATTAAAAGGTGATTTTTTTGTCATTTATAAATTTAAATTGGGCACTTAAGCTTGACATTGTGAAAGGTAAATACAGAGGGGTAACAACACCTCTGTCTGTCTCCAAAACAGTTTGGGAGAAAACAGTGCGTTTTGTCTAAATGCTCCCGTCTCAACTATAATGCTCTATGATGCATCAGTGGAGGGATCCAGAGGCCTTTCCTGAACTTGAATGGTTGTGTTTGTTGCACACAATATTTTTTTTTATCCATGTTTTTTATTTCTTGAGAAATGATTTCACATTCTAAAACATGCCAAAGTCAATAGTCTCATTAAAACGATTAGAGGCCAAAAATAATGTATCAAATTTCTTCTTTAATAAATCCACCTTTTTATACCATTTATATATTTTTTCAGGGTCTAAAGCAGTAGTGGGCCAACTGCAGCCTTTAGAACGTGTCTCAGATTTATAGATATAGTATAAAGACATTAGAGTCCCCCTGTGCTGCGTGCAGAACTCTGCAGCCGCAGTCCCCTCCATGCTCAGAAATACAGTATATAACATAAAATATTTAACATAACATACTCATGTGTAAAAGGTAAAGCCTGCTGGTACTGGCCCCCCTCAATCAGCCGCTGATTTATCAATGTCCCGGTATGTGTCTTGTGGGCTGCACCCCGCAGGTGGTGAGTCCACAGGAGCCTTGATTATTCAGCGGGAGTTTCAGGCAAAGTGGGATTAAGTGTCTTGCCCAAGGACACAACGACAGCAGTTATCAGTGCAACCCTCGACCTTCAGGCCCAAAGGCCAATGTTCTACCAACAGTAGCGACAGTAGCTCTGTTGGTGCCTCCTATGTGTTTGTTGTTATTGCATTTCCTGTGATCGAACCTGTTGATTCTCTGATCCGCGGTTGTGATTTAGGGCTATACAAAAATAAATGAATTGACGTGAACTAGTTTGTGCTTTAGCTCTAACCACCTCCTGTGTGTACCCAGGTGTGTGTGGAGGTGCTGATGGAGTACCCGTTCTTCGTCTTCGGCCAGGGCTGGTCGTCCTGCTGCCCGGACAGAACCACGCAGCTGTTCGAACTGTCCTGCGCCAAACTGTGCGTGGGCGACGTGTGCGTGTCCCTCACCCTCCGCGGACTCAGGAACGGATCGCTCTCGGACGGGACCATTCTGGGCGCCAAACTCAAGAGCATGGACCTCCCCCACAACAACAACAGCAACAGCAACCAACCCACAAGAAACAGTCATGATCCCACGGAGGAAACGCTTCAAACGGACAAAACCGGAGTGCAGCAAAGGCGGAAAAGACGTTGGTCGGCCCCAGAGCGAGACCAGACTGAGAAAGGGGAAGAGGAACCACCGCTGGCGTTGCCCAAACCCTCCTTTATCCCCAATGACATCAAAATCAGCATTGAAGGACACTCCCGCACAGGAAGTGAACGCTGCTGAGATTTTTTTGCTTACTGTAATATAGATAAACATACATCACCTCTTTTCTTTTCCAACAATTTAATATCAACAGCATCCTAAATAGCGATATATTGAAATCGAGGTCAGTGCAATCAGTGGGAAACAGAAGTAGCGAATGTTTTAGGAGCGGAGAGGCTAGAATGAAGTATATTTTGCTCAGTATATGAGAGATGTCGTGGTTCAGGCTTTGCAAAAACCAGCGGAACAATGCAGAAAAACCCCCATTCTTAGTCCACAGTGTTTTGGTGTGCGGAGAACGGATGTTTACGACGGCTGACTTGTGTCGATTTTTCCTGTTGAGCTTTTATCATGTGCGAGTCATTGTTTGGAAGCAGCTGGTTGATGCTGTGTATGTGTGTGTGTGTGTGTGTGCTTGTGTGTGTGCATTGCTGTATGCTGCAACAGGTCTGAGGAGCCAGGCACATGTGAGGATTCTAGAGAAAGTTCATATTTGTTCTATTTAAATTGTCTACACTCCACCATCCAGCTCAAAGCCCTCTATACTTTTGAAGCAGTTTTAGAAATTCTGGCTTTATACATAAGCGCTCAAGGTTTAGCTCGGGTGTCTAACTTATCTTTTTTTCCATAAATAATACACGTCATTATATGTTCCGATCGAAAGAGTCTTGTTAAAGTCAAATGTTGTGAACAAATCCAACCACAACATGCTCTCTTTGGGCTGAAAGCTGCCAGAGTAGTCCTCTCCTTTTTCTGTCTGAAAAAGGTTGATCTGAAGCTGTGCCAGAGGTCCACAAATACAAAAGTGTGAAAACTAAAATTGTGCGAGAACCAAATTGTTTTCAGAGCTAAGCGCCAGTTCAATCGATTTTTAGAATACGTCTCAAATTTGTTGTGATTTGAAAGTCAGGTAGTCAGGTTTAAAGCCTTCAACTAGTCTAATCTAACACATCACATTGTCAGGCGAGGATTGTGAACTCCAGCCACACATATTGGTTCCAAATTAGGATATTTTAATCATTGGACAAAACAAAAAACACATTTGGTATTATAGAAGATTTCAGTTTTCCCAATTGTTGATAATTTTCCAACAATTTTTTTCAAAGAAACCGAAGACCGATTAATTGATTCAACTTCTAAATGTGAGGGCCCTAGATCACACAACTGCTAACTTATCACAAAATGTGTTTTAGTCGTTAACCTATCCTGCTGGTAACTACAGAAACACAATTTTACCAGCCAGTAAATTCACTTTAATTCAATGTATTTTGTAAAGCCCAAAATACAGCCCTACGATAAACAACAGTCGTCTCGGGGGACTTTACAAAGTTGTCAATTCACCAAGAACAGATCAGAGAATCAAACATAATCTTTTTACATACTGTACACTGATACAGCACCGATACTGATCCATTATCAAACCACAGACTTCCCCGCTCCCATCTCTGTGTGGAGTGGGAGACAATTGCCCAAAAAAACAAAAACAAATGCGCTATACAATTAAAGAAGACGTACTTACTCAGACTTTCATACCCTCCCAGCCTCATACCACAGTGTAGTAATCATGGGGCAGTTGTCTGGACTGTCGTGTGCCTGGCTCCGTGGAGAAAACGCTCAATAATTCGTGTTGTGTGTCTGCGAGTCCATCCAGTTCCTTATTTTACAGACAATAATAGCCTTAATGATATTTTTACAATAATAACAATAACTCCGGGTTTTAAGTCTTATCTTACACTTCTACAACCATCAGATCCTCAGCAACGGCGCGGCGTTCTCAAGTCCACGTCCGATATATCAGCTTTTTTGCGTTTCAACTAAGTAAATGAGGTTTTTTTAATGAGTAGAGTAGCGCCAAAAACAGTTCATAAACTCAGGAATTGTGTGTGTGTTTGTGTGTGTGCATGTGTGCGTTTGTGTGTGTTCTGAGCAGCAGCACTTTGTCGTCGGTGGTGGAGAGTCAAAAAGAAAAAAGGACTAATAAAAGTGATGTCTTGTAATGTTAGACTGTTTTAATTCACTTTATCACCTTGTAATCCTGCGGGTTTGTTATACACAAGCATTACGATTCAGGACAGGGAATGTAAACATATTGGGCAACCTATTTTTTATTTTTGATGATGGTTAGAGCTACTTTTTGAAAGAAAATGGGGGGTAATACGTGTGTGGATATTGTACAGTGGATATTGTACAGTGGATGGAGTGTACAGCGTTAACTTTGTATGAATATATTCTAACTGTATGTAGCCTACGTACTGTTGCCGTGACAGTGACTTCAATCATTCCATCACGACTCGAGAAACTGCACTTCTCTGTGGATCTCACTATTATGAATGTCTCTCCATATCCGACGCCCTTTTGACACGATGTACAGATACGATTATAGTGTTGAACTGGGCCTGCACCATTTCAGCGGGAAAAATATCAAACTGCCATTTTTATTTTAGATTTTTGAGCACTTTAAAAGCTTCATAATTTGAAAAAAAAAAAAACAACGTATTTTCTAAATGACAATACATCCACATTTCCCATTTAACTCATTCTAATAAGAGAAAACATACATAAAGAGGAATGCATCAAAATTCCAGAGATTATTAGCCTATCTTTGTTGTATTCTGTGACAAAACATGCAAAATCCACGTTCTTACCTTTTTTCACTGATTTTTAAAGGAAGGAAAAAATCTGCTGATTGCTTGCTTGATCATCTGATTGCACAAAGTGGCCGAGAGCAGAGCATTGCGGCAGGACTGAATGTGAACGTGTCTTTGTAGTGGACAGTAGCATGTTATTTTTCCTTTAAAGAATAAATATGATGCATTATTTTTGAGCCATGAAACGTGATAATGAGTATGTTTACTTTGTCATTTCTCGTTTTAGAATGTGAAATAATATCTTGAGTTAAAAATATTTGGTGACACAGGTATGGAGGGTAAAAAAAAAAATGACTTTCCACCTGTAACTCCCTAGGCTGCCACCAGAGGGAGGAGTTGACCTATTTACAGTATATTTACCCACTGCAACCACATCCATGCGACTGTAGAGGACGTCATTTCACCTCAAAAATTGCCAAAACGAAATTATTAAGAATAGTTTGAGTGTGATGTCATAGTGGTACAATGACATCATACTCTCACAGGACAATCAACAATATTATTTAAACAGAAAGGGCGGAGTCACGTGTTTTGTGCAGAGGGTGGAGGATCTCAAAACAACCCCAGGCCGAATTTGCATAATATTTTCCCTTTTGAATAATATTACAACTATATTCAAAGTTTGATATATTTCCATAGAATGGTGCAGCCCGCCCCCCTCTCTCTCTCTCTCTCTCTCTTTCTCTCCCCCTCTCTCTCCTCTCTCTCTTCCTCTTCCTCTCACTCCCCCTCCCTCTCTGTCTCTCTGTTTCTCCCCCCTATCTCTTTCTCTCTCTTCCCCTCTCTCTCTCCTCTCTCTCCCTCTCTCTCTCCTCTCTCTTCCCCTCTCTCTCCTCTCGCTCCCTCTCTCTCTCTCCTCTCTCTCTTCCTCTCTCTCTCCCTCCATGTGTTTTACTGTGAATCCGACTGTGTGGGGAAGCTCAGGCCCAGCACTGCCCCTGACTGTTCTCTTTTAGCTCTTAGGCTGTTGTTAAAATGTGAAATCTTCGCCTCATCAAAAAGTCTCGTCTTTGTCGTAATTACAACCATTTTACAGTTTTGAAAAAGTCTGAGGGAAAGGAACGAGGCGTCAGGACGATAAGAGTCAAAGGGTGATTGAATCATCTATGATCATTCCAGTATTTATAATGTGTTCTTCTCTTGTTAACTTGTTCAATTCTGGGTTGAAGCCACAGTTCGTAGCTAAATACACTAATAAAATATAAATATTATAAGCTTTTTATATTTATGGATCATCATTTTCCACATCCACTGTATCACGCACTGTCACTTTAAGACTGTTTGGTCACAGTTGAAATAGAAATCTTGATAAAACTGGTTCTATTATCCATCCATCCATCCATCCATTTTCTTCCGCTTTATCCGTTGCCGGGTCGCGGGGGCAGCAGTCTAAGCAGAGACGCCCAGACTTCCCTATCCACACACACCTCCTCCAGCTCGTCCGGGGGGACCGCAAGGCGTTCCCAGGCCAGCTGAGAGACATAGTCTCTCCAGCGTGTCCTGGGTCTTCCCCGGGGCCTCCTCCCGGTGGGACGTGCCCGGAACACCTCCCCAGGAAGGCGTCCAGGAGGCATCCTGAACAGATGCCCGAGCCACCTCAACTGGTTCCTCTCGACGTGGAGAAGCAGCGGCTCTACTCCGAGCTCCTCCCGTGTGACCGAGCTCCTCACCCTATCTCTAAGGGAGCGCCCAGCCACTCTGCGGAGGAAGCTCATTTCGACCGCTTGTATCCGCGATCTCGTTCTTTCGGTCATTACCCAAAGCTCATGACCATAGGTGAGGGAGGGCACGAAGATTGACCGGTAAATCGAGAGCTTCGCCTTTCGGCTCAGCTCCCTCTTTACCACAACGGTCCGATACAGCGACCGCATCACTGCGCACGCTGCACCGATCCGCCTGTCAATCTCACGCTCCATCCTCCCCTCACTCGTGAACAAGACCCCGAGATACTTGAACTCCTCCACTTGAGGAAGGACCTCTCCACCCGCCTGAAGAGGGCAAGGCACCTTTTTCCGGTCGAGCACCATGGCCTCGGATTTGGAGGTGCTGATTCTCATCCCAGCCGCTTTGCACTCGGCTGCAAACCGTCCCAGTGCATGCTGCAGGTCCTGTTTCGTTGGAGCCAGCAGGACGACATCATCCGCAAAAAGTAGAGATGAAATCCTGTGGTTCCCGAACCGGACCCCCTCCGGCCCCTGGCTGCGCCTAGAAATTCTGTCCATAAATACAGTGAACAGAACCGGTGACAAAGGGCAGCCTTGGCGGAGGCCAACATGCACCGGGAACAGGTCTGACTTACTGCCGGCAATGCGAACACAGCTCTGACTCCGGTCATACAGGGACCGGACGGCCCTCAGCAGAGGACCCCGGACCCCGTACTCCCGGAGGACCCCCCAAAGGACACCCCGGGGAACACGGTCGAACGCCTTCTCCAAATCCACAAAGCACATGTGGACAGGTTGGGCGAACTCCCATGAACCCTCGAGTATCCGATGGAGAGTATAGAGCTGGTCCAGTGTTCCGCGACCTGGACGAAAACCACACTGCTCCTCCTGAATCCGAGATTCGACCATCGGACGTAGCCTCCTCTCCAGTACCTTGGAGTAGACCTTACCGGGGAGGCTGAGGAGTGTGATCCCACGATAATTGGAACACACCCTCCGGTCCCCCTTCTTGTAGAGAGGGACCACCACCCCGGTCTGCCACTCCATTGGTACCGCCCCCGATCGCCACGCGATGCTGCAGAGACGTGTCAGCCAAGACAGTCCTACAACATCCAGAGACTTTAGATAGTCAGGACGGATCTCATCCACTCCCGGCGCCTTGCCACCATGGAGGCTGCCAACCACCTTGGTGACCTCGGCCAGGGAGATGGAAGTATCCGCCCCAACATCCTCAGCCTCTGCCTCTGTAACAGAGGACGTGACGGGGGGATTGAGGAGAACCTCGAAGTATTCCTTCCACCGCCCGACAATATCCCCAGTCGAGGTCAGCAGCCCTCCACCCGCACCATACACGGTGTTGGCAAAGAACTGCTTCCCCCTCCTGAGGCGCCGGACGGTTTGCCAGAACCTCTTCGAGGCCGACCGATAGTCATGCTCCATGGACTCTCCGAACTCCTCCCAGACCCGGGTTTTTGCCTCTGCAACAGCCCGGGCCGCGGCACGTTTGGCCTGCCGGTACTGGACAGCTGCCTCAGGAGTCCCACGAACCATCATTGCTCGATAGGACTCCTTCTTCAGCCTGACGGCATCCCTTACTGCCGGTGTCCACCACCGGGTTCGGGGATTGCCGCCGGGACCAGCACCAGAGACCTTGCGACCACAGCTACGAGCCGCCGCATTGGCAATAGAGGAAGAGAACATGGTCCACTCGGACTCGATGTCCCCCTCCTCTGCCGGGACCTGGGAGAAGCTCTCCCGGAGGTGTGAGTTGAAAGTCCGTCTGACAGGGGGCTCAGCAAGACGTTCCCAGCAAACCCTCACTACACGCTTGGGCCTGCCAGGTCTGTCCGGCCTCCTGCCCTGCCAGCGGATCCAACTCACGACCAGGTGATGATCGGTTGACAGCTCCGCCCCTCTCTTCACCCGAGTGTCCGAGACACGCGGTCGAAGGTCAGATGATACGACAACAAAGTCGATCATCGACCTCCGGCCTAGGGTGTCCTGGTGCCACGTGCACTGATGGACACCCTTGTGCTCGAACATGGTGTTCGTGATGGACAAACTGTGACTGGCACAGAAGTCCAACAACTGAACACCGCTCGGATTCAGATCAGGGGGGCCGTTCTTCCCGATCACCCCTCTCCAAGTGTCACTGGCATTTCCCACATGGGCGTTGAAGTCCCCCAGGAGAATAACGGAGTCCCCGGGCGGTGCACTGTCCAGTACCCCTCCCAAGGACTCCAAGAAGGCCGGGTACTTTGCACTACCGTTAGGCCCATAGGCCGTCACAACAGTGAGAGACTTGTCCCCCACCCGGAGGCGGAGGGACGCGACCCTCTCATTCACCGGGGAGAACTCCAACACGTGGCGGCTGAGATGGGGGGCAATGAGTATGGCCACCCCAGCTCGCCGCCTCTCCCCGCGGGAAACACCAGAAAAGTGGAGCGTCCAACCCCTCTCAAGGAGTTGGGTTCCAGAGCCCAAGCTGTGTGTGGAGGTGAGGCCGACTATCTCTAGTCGGTATCGCTCAACCTCCCCCACAAGCTCGGGCTCCTTCCCCCCCAGTGAGGTGACGTTCCACGTCCCAAGAGCCAGATGTTGGGTGTGTGGACTGGGTCGTCGAGGTCTCCGCCTTCGACTGCTGCCCAGTCCTCTCTGCACCTCGCCACCACGGACCCCTCTGCAGGTGGTGGGCCCACAGGAGGGACTGCCCACGTCATCCCTTCGGGCTGAGCCCGGCCGGGCCCCGTGGGCTAAGGCCCGGCCACCAGGCGCTCGCTTGCGAGCCCCGACCGCAGGCCTGGCTCCAGGGTGGGGCCCCGGCTGCGCCATGCCGGGCGACGTCACGGTTCTCATTGTCGTGCTGTCCATGGTTGGCTTCGGACTGCTCTTTGTCTGACTCGTCACTTGAGACCTGTCTGCCATGGGAGACCCTACCAGGGGCATGAAGCCCCAGACAGCATAGCTCCCAGGATCATCCGAGTGCTCAAACTCCCCCACCACGTTAAGGTGGCAGTCCAAGGGGGGAGATGGTTCTATTAAAATTATCTAAAGTTTTGGTTTTACAAATACATGTAGTTTGTCCTTAACCCATTCCCATGAACAAGTCTGACCACAGCATATCTGTATTTATTGCATTAGAAAACATTTAATCTTATAAAATACATCTGTGTGAAAACTAGTGATAGAACCAAGAGAGCAGGAACTATATACATAATAGTAATTTTTTAGTGATTTTAAGTTAGGTACTCCCTATAAAAATAACTATAACTGCCATTTCTAGTTTACTAATCACGTAACATTTTTTTTTTTTTTAGACAGATCTAGTGTATGTATTAAACTAATAGAGACACAAGGTCCAGACAAAAAAGACGTCACCAAAAAGACGACTGTATCAATGACGCCACAGTCCAGTATTGCTGTGACGCCGCTGCTTAAAGTGGTGCTCTCTGTCCCAAAAGCTGCTTTTAGTTAAATGAACTCATGCCATTCTGGTGAAACACAAACCTGTTTCCAAACACATGAATAATTATAATGCATTGGTTTTATATTTGGGCTTTTAGGACGCTCAAAGACGCTTCACGTTATTCATTCACTCCTTCACTCCATACACCGCGGTGATGAACTACCACTGAAGCCACAGCTGCCCTGGGGTAGACTGAGAGAAGTAACACACACACACACACACACTCCAGACTCATACTAACACACATAGGCAATGTGGGTGAAGTGTGTTGCTTAAGGACACAACAAAAGCCTGGCAGCCTCCTCTCTGTCTGGCTCTGAGTGAGTTACACCAGTGTTTTTCAACCTTTTTTGAGCCAAGGCACACTTTTTTCACTGAAAAAATCTTGCGGCACACCTCCAGGAGAAAATGTAAAAATGTATACAGTACTAATGTAAAAAAATATATACTGTACATACTCTGTGTGATATATAAAGTTTATCTTATCTTATAATGTATACAGTATACTCTGTAGCCTATATTCACAATATACAGTTATTCTCATCAAAATGCTTAAGTCCAGGCCTTGAAATTAAGCTTTATTTAATATTTCTCGATACAATTAACAAGAGTTTGGGAATAAAGTGGCACTAACTGTGTGGAAAAAAACTAAGAAAATCCACTCTCTGCCCAAATAGTCAAATAACAACTCACACAAAGAACATGCATTGTTAGTGCATGGGAAACATTTTGGTATCCGAGCTTTAAATTCAGGAGTTTTGGATGAGGGACACAGGAGGTCCTGAACGCGAGTCCATGGTTCTGTCCGGTCCGCATGTCTGTGGTTCTGTCCACTCGACTACGGTCTGCGCTCGGTACCCAGTTCAGAAGTGCGTTCGCGAGAGCTGTTGTACAAAAATTGTACATTTCATAGTTAAACCACTACAACGCGGCCACAGCTACCCCGGGGCAGAGCGGAGGATGTTAATCCTGTTCAGAAACGGCATAATTCATTTTCAAAAACGTCTCTATCACTTTCACTTCTCACTCGCCACAAAGCTCTTGTCTCGCTCCCTCACACATTTGTTGGTCGCATCCAATTTTACCTTTCTCGCCACAATGCTGACCTGTTACAGCCAGTGGTCGCATCCAATTTTTCAGTTTCAAAGTACTTAGCTATCTGCTGCCATCTACTGATTTGAAAAAGTATTACATGGTTACTCACAGTTCAAAACAAGTCACCGCTCGTCAACAGCGAATGCAGTTATTTTTAGACAAAGTAGACGAATTTCTCACGGCACACCAGACAATATCATACGGCACACTAGTGTGCCGCGGCACAGTGGTTGAAAAACACTGAGTTACACAATTACAGTGAAGCACAGACATTCAAAAGGTCTTGTTTACATCTTATCCTCCAGAAATCTGCTTCGACAAAACTAAATGGACAGATTGTGGTCACATGAAATTCAATAATAGTATAATGTACAGTGACCGTGAGCGGAGATTTGGTCGGATTCCAATAACAACAAAACATGTGCAACTGTTTTATGGTCTCAAGGTTTTCAGGTTACTCTTACTATGTATTATGGCCTTTTTCAAAAACAATGTTTAAATCTATTATCAAAAGGAAATATATGTCAGTATGAAACCCATGAGAAGGTTTAATTGGATACACTGCAAAAAGTGATGAGAAATAAGTCAAAAATTGCTCAAATTTGGCAACATTTATCTTAGTTTGAACACATTCTGACTGCCTTAAAACAAGATTTGCCAATAGGACAAGCTGAAAGGATCTAGTCTTAAAAAAATACAATAAATGTCTCCCTTGGGATGAGAGAATAAAGCACCAGTTTTTGATTTACGACTATACGGCTTTGTCCCATTGGCAACTCTTGTTTTAAGACAGTCAGAATGTACTCAAAGCAAGATCAGATTCAGATTCATTAAGATAAAAACCACTTGATTTAAGCAATTATTGTATTTGCATATTTCAACCTTTTTTGCAGTGCACTTGATTACTACTAAATCCACTGAGGTGCTGTGTCTTTTAACAAAACAAACACATAATTAAAATCATAACCTTGACTCATACAACTTTTTTTATCGCCCTGTCGCCTCATCCTGAAGAAGAGACAGTAATTTGAAAGATGGAAAGACATTGGTTAAAGGTTTACATTCAACATGGATATGACAAACCTTCACATCATAACAACATCTGGAGGAATGGCTCTAAAGGCAGAGAGAGTTGGAAAAGCACTTTGAAATGTGGGAAATATAGGAGTTGTTGTTTATTGTAGAGCTGGAAGGAGGCAAACACACGTCTCAGTTAACTGTATGTCTTCCATTCGACTGTTGCTATGGATACAGCTGTTTGTCTATGGTTTGTACAAAGGAACTGAATTGTTCTTAATGTTACGTTGGCTTCAAGAGTTTTCTTTCACCAGCTCTGCCAATCGTGGGATTTGTAAGGGAGGTTTTTATGAGTTTGTCAAAAATTCTACAAAAATAATAAAAGTTTGTGAGTATCAATGATGTTCCCTCATGCTGCTGTCCCATCTTTTCTTCAGATGTTTGGTTTTGATTAAATATGTTCAAATAAAGAATATGAAAGAAAGTTGGATCATTTTGTTATTTCTTCATAAGTTGAAAGTGTGTGTTTGTTTGTGTCAGTCGGGGCCGTGTTGGGAAAAAAAATCAGAATAATAATGTTGTGTGACTATTCTAGTGCAATTCCAATTTTCTTTTGGTTTTCAGAATTCAGGTTTTATCCTCGAAATTATTAAGCATTTTGGGTTTCAAACGACAGTATGGTTTTCCTTTGCTATAATAATAAACAAATGAAAATAAAAAAAAAAACTGTACAATTTATATATAAAGCTATTTGTATTGTTGGTCATTGTTAAAAAGACATCTCATATTCAGAAGACAGTCCACCTGCTGTATCAGAGTGTCACTATTGCACATAATCAGTTAATTGTATATATTTTTAGGTTAATAATGAATACTTTAGCTGTGTTGAATGTCAAACTACTTATTTGTTTACTACATATAATAAAATCCATCTAATCTTGCTCTAAAAATGTGGCACTAGATTTTGTATTGTTGGTCTTTTTAATTTAGATTTAAAAAGCACATTGAGGTATGATTTGTTCAGAGCATTTAGATTTTTATTCTTGTTAGAAAACCCCATCATTTTAGTATTTTTCATGTGTAATGTAATATTTATGCATGAGATATGTTGTAGTTGTAGTAGCGCCAACACGCCACCAGAGGTCACTGTGCATCGTTTAAAACCACAGGTGCACGCCGCGCCGTTCACCACAAGAGGGAGCTCGATCTCTCACTGATTCAATGAGTAAATAACAGTAAAAAAAAGTAAAGTAATTGAATAATGAATGAAAATGAAGTTGACAACTTTCACTTTATTCTGAATTTTACACAAATAACAAAATTTTGACCCAAGAATTGTCCTTGAAATATGTCTTGACTTTGATAATACCCAGCACTGATTAAAAACAAAACAAAACAAAAGCAGTCATGGTCCGCATTGTGCCTCTATAAATGTTGTGCTTTTGATAAAACATATTTGCGTCTGGAATTGTAAAAAGAAAAAAAAAACACACACATTTATGTAGACACAGTGCAGGGGCTTGCGTCAGACAGACACTCATTCATTCTCTTTACACAATAATTTACTTTTGGTTTTGCAAACGTTACACAGATAGTGGTGCTCCATTCGTTTCAAAAAAATAGCACGTATATACAAAGACAAAGAAGACAATAACAATATGCCAGTGTAAACAAGCTTCAGTATCACCATTATTGCACATACATTCATAAATACACCTCAGCCTTGTGCCCTTTGTGCGCTGCCTGTTTCTGTTTGTGGTGTAGCGCCGTTTTTCGGGGGAAATACGGTTAAAGTAAATCAGGAAAGGGCAAAATTCATTACAGCGGAACACGAGAGCCACTCTAGACCACACTGAACCAAGATACAGACGCAACATTTCAGATCCATGAAAACAGACTGTGTTGGACGGTGAGAGGCGAGCGCTGAGAACTGTGTGAGTGATTACACAGTCTTCCTGAAAATGTGAGACAGGCTTCAACTAAACAGTTCTGTTTGTCTTTGCTTATATAAGGATTGTTTCTTCGCTCATTATGACTGATTATTTATAATGCCTTGTGTGATTGTGTCTTTCTTGTTTTGTTCAGCTCTTTGATTTCCCTTGGATATGAATTGCGCTATACAAATAAACTTGCCTTTCCATGCATTATTATGAATCGGCTGACTGGAATAATTACTGCATTGTTTAATCATTCTATATTGATTTAACAAGAATGTTTATGGAAAATTCAATATGACCTACTTTTTTGGGAAAAACAAGAAAATGTGAATATATTTCTATGAAAAGCACGATATAAATAAGTATTAGTAATTAAATTAAGATTATTGACTAATACAGACATACTATAAAACTAAAATATTGTGAAAAGTAAAACAAAAACAGTTTTCTGAAATAACAAAAAAGCACATTCACACTATTCTAATCTTTTGATGTGTTCAACATTAACATTTTCAAAAGATTAGGATCTTGTGAATAAACAAAACTGTTTTTGCACTCATTACATTTATCGTCATGTTGTGTGTTCTATAAAGGATTGTGTGACTGTTTACAGGAAACAAATGGACTCTGTGAAATAATTCCTGCACAGTTGCTTTAATTGAATAAAGTGAGGCCTGCCGCCCTGGAAGCATTCACAAAATTATCAACTCTCTGAATCTCCTTTTCCCCCTGAATAGATTGCATTAACATATACAATTCTATTTCAGTTGGAGCCAGTACAAATCTATGGGAAAAAACAAATGTTGGAAATGTCCAAATGTTTTCCAAGATCATTTTTTGATAGCAATAAGATTCACAAACTTGCCATTTTATCCTTATATCTGAGTCTATATAAATCTTTTCTACTGTCCAACATCCCGGATCTGTTTTTGAACATTGCCCGACAAATTTATGAGAAAAATACTCAGACCGTAGTTGATTTCTGCTGATTAAGTAGATGTGGAACTTTGTGGGAATATTTGTTTCATGTGGATTGGACCAGAGAAAACAGCTCTAAACTTGTAATCTGTACAATGTTGTGGTACGACCAAGCTAAGACAGTTGTCATGGTTACTGTTAGGGGTGGGAACCTAAGGGTACCTCACGATACGATACGATACACGATACAAAGCTCACAATAGCGATAATATCACGATAACGATATTACGATAACGATTTTATCACAATATGACGATTATTGATATATTGCTCAGAAATATACAATATGCCAATTTATGGCATAAATAAAAGAAAAAATACTCTTTATTTCATGATAAATAGAATGGAGATGCGTAATGTAGCTGTAATGTGTTTTTTTTTTTTTTCAAAATCGATATCGATACTTGACAAATGCATATTGATAATCGAATCGCGGGAGAAAGTATCGCAATATATCGAAAAATTGATATATTGTCACACCCCTAGTTACTGTAGGGGGATAAAGCAGCAGCCATTCAACACAATGTTACAGAATTCTATAACTGAATTCAAACTATTGGAAACTGTCATAGATTGTCCTGTTGTGCTGTATTTTTCTCACCTGTGTTTTTGTGTGTTTAGTTTGTGTGCTCCCTGCCTCATGTGCCGGATTGTCTTGTTTCCTCTCGTTCTTGCATCTAGTTTGGTGATTTTTGCCTTTTTCTATTAAAACACCTAAACCGCCTTTTGACTTCGGATCTGTTTTGGAGCCACTTTTGCACGAGCCTGACAGAAAACCACAATTGAGCAGATGTTGCGTTCATATTTTTGTCCAGTGCCTTCCCCGAGCCTCCGCACTCATACAGTCCATGTGCCTCGATATAAAGTTTCACTGTGTCTCCCTCTCGCACAAACCATTCCTGCAGTATAAGAACCCGGCTCGTGGTTCGCCGTCACGACAGCGCATCCTCCGTTTGGCTGCTTTCGTCGACTCTGTGTCTCGGAGGCGGCGACGGTCTCCTGGTTTGGATGAAGACGTCGCGTAGAGCCAGAAGGTGCATGTTCTCTCCCCAGATTCTCATCAGTTCCATCGGGAAGTTATGTCCTTATGCATTGCTGGTGCGGTCCGAGGTGAGCTGCTCCTGGTCCGAGATGTTGTCGTCCGCCGGGGGCCGAGCTCGATCGAAGAAACCGCACTGCCAGAGCAACAACAACAAGTTAGCGACGTTTTATTTATTAATTAATTTGTTTATTTGATAGGACAAAGCACATTCATGAACACCAGTTAATATTTTTTAATTTTCTTTATGCCGGATTATAGTTACAAAACTAGTAGTCTCTAGAAAGACAAAAATATAAATTATAACATACAAGACAAGCAGCACTCTAGAATGTTAAGAGTCTGGCAGTCACATGACTGTTGTTTTCAGCCATAGTGACTTTTAAAGCTGATCAGTGTAGGGCTCTCACGTATGTGCAGCAGAAAACTGTTTCAAATATTAGTGTTAGTTTTGTAAAATTATAATAATCAGAATAATAAAACCACCACCAACCATTCACGCACAAACCAGATTCATTTTAGGCAATGAGTGTGGCTATAAAGCTTGACATGTTATAGCCACAGCCGCCCCACTGTAGAACCTGGTGTTCCCATAGGTCTCCCATCACTGTACTAACCAGGCCCTTCCATGCTTAGCTTCTGAGGTCTGTCAGATCTGGCTTTCACATGCAGGTAGAGCCACAACATTTCTCATTTGTATTTTCTGGTCTTTTTGTAAATCTTTTTTTTGTCTTATTCTTGCTTCCTTCCTCTCTCCAATGAGACTGATTCTGATCCCGGGTGTCCAGAGGTTCATTCCCACTAAAAGAAAGCGTCTTACCTTCCACATGGCTAACGTCAACATGGCCAGCACCAACAGCCCCAGCAGGATGGCCAGGATGATGACCCAGAGCGGAACAGCGAAGGACACGTCAGGAGTGCCCCACAACACATGAGTGCCCATCTACCAGGAGCAGAAGACAAGAGCTGTGTTAGAGTGTGTGTGTGTGTGTGTGTGCGTGTGTGCGTGTGTGTGCGTGTGCGTGGACCAGAGGACACTCCTTAATTACATTTGTCTTGCCTGTTTAGTAGATTATTGTACTTTAAGCCCCGTTCAACTCAATTCAATTCATTCTTGTACAGCCCTAAATCACAACATTGTTTTTTTCACATTAAATTTAAAGAATATGAAAACATGTGTCGATGAACTGGCTTGATTTTCCACAAACGTGATTCTTGTCCTTGGTCTGTTTTGGCTTTGATCTCCCACAATACATGGATTTCACACAGTGGTAAAAAGCGACTCCCATATCACAAACTCACATATAAGCGCTCTGAGCATAATGTAAACAAGATTTGTCAATTAAAACATTCTCAGTAGGAATGAGAAAAAATGTATCTAATTCAGCCAAAATCTATTTCCATATATCATTAAGGAGATGATCCACCGCCAGAAAGTTACACTGTCACTGTTGCTAAGATTAGGGCGTCCTATTGTGTAATAACTCAGACCCCAACCAGTTGCATAATCAAATACATCTATTTTACTCAAAAATACCGTAACTACTTCTCAAACCACTATGAAATGTACTGAAATGAATGTAACTCTCAGAATCCTTGCCTTCACTAGTTTCCTCATGAATGTATTCTTGTCACATTTTAGGATCAGCTTTTTCAGACAGAAAAGTGAAAAAGAGAGGACACTCCCTGAGCCAATCAGCTCTCAGCCCAAATAGTTCTGCAGTTCATTCAGAGCGATCATGGGCCTCTTGGCTGCATCTCTGATCAGTCTTCTCCTTGTTTGAGATGAAAGTTTGGAGGGACGGCCGGGTCTTGGTAGATTTTCAGTGGTCTGATACTCCTTCCATTTCAATATAATTGCTTGCACAGTGCTCCTTGAGATGTTTAAAGCTTGGGAAATCTTTTTGTATCCAAATCCGGCTTTAAACTTCTCCACAACAGTATCTCGGACCTGCCTGGTGTGTTTCTTTGTCTTCATGGTTCTCTCTGCACTTTAAACAGAACCCTGAGACTATCAAAGAGCAGGTGCATTTATACGGAGACTTGATTACACACAGGTGCATTCTATTTATCATCATCAGTCATTTAGGACAACATTGGATCATTCAAAGATCCTCACTGAACTTCTGGAGTGAGTTTGCTGCACTGAAAGTAAAGGGGCCGAATAATATTGCACGCCCCCAGCTTTTTATTTGTTAAAAAAGTTTAAATTATCCAATAAATTTCGTTCCACTTCACGATTGTGTCCCACTTGTTGTTGATTCATGACAAAAAATTAAAATTTTATATCTTTATGTTTGAAGACTGAAATGTGGCAAAATGTTGAAAGGTTCAAGGGGGCCAAATACTTTCGCAAGGCACTGTATCTTGTGCCAAGTCAAACAGACAAATATAACAATTGCTTTAAGAAACATTTGTATCCAACCCACAAACAGCCAAAGGAGAAACCCATTGTTTAAATCTACAGAGTACATCCAAGACAAACATTTCTTTTGTGTTGAATTTGAACTTCTGGTACAAACATGTAGCTCCGCCCCTTCTGTCCCTTATATCACTGTGCCACACACTAAGCAGTTTTCTGTCTTTTAAAACAAAAGTACTTTTCTAAAAAAATAGTCTTGGCCATTCCTCAAGTGGAAGTACATTCTGTGCAATCACATTTCTGTGTTTGCAGCTGGTAATTATCATACAAGTAAAAAAAGAAAAAGAAAGAGAAAAACTCCCCCTAGTGGTAGCATAGGGATAAAGCAGGCCGATTGAACGTTTTACCTGTCAAACTTGTTTCACAATGTACTTTCTACTGAAGATATCATTTCACGTTCTAAAATATGAAAGGAAATAGCCTCAAAGTATAGCACATTTCACAGACCATGGTCATACAAAACGCTTCTAATGGCCAAAATAAGCATAATATTTCTTCTTTAAATGTCGAAACTCAAGTCAAGTGATCATCTTGATTGATTGATTTTAGCGGTGCAGATTGTGTCCGGTGCTGGGGTCTTACCGAGGTGCTGTGTTGAGGCAGGATGGTAGGCTGGACGCGGTACGGCATCGCGGTGACCAAGAAGGACACGGTGGAGTTGAGGACGTACGGGTCGTTGTGCCGCTGGAAACACAACAACCGCCGCTTAGACGCTCCATCCAGAACACATGGTATTTACTGATGGTAATCGAGTGCATTCAGGGACCATGTGTCATGGTTTAGGGTTATTTCTTGTTTAATTTAGTAATTTGTTAACCCCTGTGTCTTTTCAGTTCTACTTCCTGTTTCCTGATGTCCTGCCCCGCCCTCATGTGTATCACCTGTGTCTCCTTAGTCTTGTATTAAAGCCCTTTGTGTTCCTTCACTTCCTGTTCTCTCATTAAATGGTACAGAGGGTCATTGAGCGCTGTACTTTGCCCAGGGGCCGCAGTTTAGACAGTTTTTTCATAAACAAAAATAGAAAATATGCATATTTGCTTATCACCATTTTTCACACACTGACTCTGACCTGTAGAAAGGTGTCTGCCCACATCCTGGAGCGGACTTTGACCACAGCGCTCTGTCCGCGGTCCAGCCTCCCCACAACACACTGGATCCTCAGGCACGAGATGTTTGTGCAGTTCTGAAGTGAATACAGGATTAGACACATTCTCAAACTATGCTCTGGATGTGCACATACGCACACATACGTGCACATATACGCACACATGCACACACATACGCACACATGCACACACATACGCGCACATACGCACACATACGTGCACATATACGCACACATGCACACACATACGCGCACATGCGCGCACATACGCACACACATACGCACACATACGTGCACATATACGCACACATGCACACACATACGCGCACATGCGCACACATATGCACACATGCACACACATACGCGCACATGCGCACACATACGCACACATACACGCACATACTGTACGCGCACACAGGCGTGCACATACGCACACAGGCGCAGACTGCAGTTTTTTCTAAATAAAAAAGTTGAAATGGCTCTACGGCTATGCGTTGTGTTTTTGTGAATCAGAAAGCGGACACACAAAGGTACATGATTGCTTACAATCCAACACACTTTGTTATTTTCTTGTGGAGATTTTGACTGGTGAAATGTATTTGTGGAAACCAAAGCTCCGCCCACTTCCCATGTCCACGACTCACCAGGGTTTTGCCGCTGTAGCTGTGAGCGCTGGAGGCAGCGCGTTTGTTGCGACGGTGAGAGACGCTGGTGTTCCGCAGAAAGCCCAGGAGTTCAGGCGTGTCCTGAGCCGAAGAGATCTACAAACAATAAAAACAAGTCAATACAAGATCTACTAAGTGTTCAGTCTCACCTTTGTTCAAACGTGTTTGTTTTCATAAATACACGACATTTGTCGCAACAGAAAGAGTCCTGTTTAAGTGACATGTTAAATAAATCAGACCACAATATGCTGACTTTATATTATTAGACAACAACCATCTTTTACATACTGAGAGCTGATTGGATGAGAGCGAGCCGGGATCCATTATTTAATTGAAAAAGCTGATCTAAAGATGTGACCGAGGCCAAAAACACATGAGTGTGAAAACTTGTGATAAAACCAAACTGTTTACAGAGAAAGGAACTAGTTACAGTACATGGATTTTCATAGTTAACCCTTTGCCAATGTAACAGAATTGTTTCATGAGCTCCTGAATCAAGGACACTTTCTATACAGCAACCTGGCTTCTCAATTTTTTTTATTATCGTATTTATTTATGTTGTTGATGTTAATAGTCCTCTATGTATTATGCAATTTCAGGGCCTTTCGTTATTTTATGTGGGAATTTGATGTGATCCAAAACCATCTTGTTTCCATCAGTCACAAAGTCAGATGTGACCCACGTAAGCGCGGGTCTGGAGAGCCCGAGTGCCCGGACGGGACTTCACCAGCGGGGTATACTCTTGACAGCTGGAACAAGTGGCAGCCCCTCTGTCTGTCGACCCTGTCCATTGAAGATTCGGAAGACGTATATATCTTTGGCTTTTTGGTGGTGGGGATCCTCCTGTTTGGGCTTGGAGCGGTTCTATTCTACCATAAATTCGGAGGCATGGCAGTTCGCAAGATTCACGACCTGCTGGCCAACAAAATTGATGGGATGTACAAGGAGCTTAACCGAGTCGTGGTTGAGAGCGCTGTGGCTGGACAAAGAAGAGTGGTGTTAGTGGAACAGTTGATCAGAGATCTCGCAGCTCGTTCACTTGATGGGCAAAACTCTGGAATTGAGATTGAATGACATTGTTTGTCACGTTTGAACTCTCTGACCCGGCTTGGATTGGCCCCTGTGTACGGGGTCTGAGGGCGCCGCAATTCGGTTTAATTGGATTTAATAGAATATCTGCCTGTTTTTGACTGCTAAAATGCATACTATATTGTCCCTCGTTACAGGAAGATGTGTTTTTCTCCTTGCTGTGTCTTCCCTCCACTCTTATCTCACATTCCTCGGGCCAAGGCCATCATAATAAATCTGGACTCTACAACAATTTCACACTCTTTCAGTCAGTTCCAGCTTGGATCCCGCTCCCCCCGCCTCCCTCTGATCTCTCCCTCCCCTCCCCTCCTCACTGTGTTTCCGGCTCACCCCCTCCCTGACCCCGCTCCCCTCTGACAGCCACATTGGGCCGGCTGCAGAAGGTGCTCATCCCGAAAAAAAATCCGTGGTTTATACAAAGCACAATGTTTTCTATCCAACTGTCTGTTGTAACCTGTATGTTATTGCTCTCTGCTGTTTATTCTACTGTTTGTCGCATGGCGCCGGAAAAGATGGCGCCGTGGCAAGAGCTCTGGTGTGTGTCGTCTCTGTCTGGCGCACACCGGGGTAGTCTTGCACAGTTTTTCCAATGTGGTTTTACTGCAAATGGCAAATAAATGAATCTGAATCTGAATCTGAAGTCTTCGGCACATCATTACTAATCAGGCTGGGTTACTCCTGCAGCAGCCAATCAGCTCAGAGAGGCACATAGTGACTCACATGACTCCATAGTTCATATGTTTCCTACTCTTGAAGACAATGAGCAGTTGACTCCTTTTGTTAGTACACTTAAAGTTGAGCTATTACAATACACTTTGTGGAGGAAAAAGAGACATTATGAAATTGTAAAAATACAAAAACGCATGTATTTCATAACGACAATAACAAAACATTTACATTGAAAAGAAGATTGAAAATGTAAGAATCTGCTCAACCCACTGCTCACTGTCATTATACATTCAACATAATTATTATATTGTCGTTTCTTCCCAATGTTTTCTTCCTAAACGGCTCCAGTGGAAACGGCGCTCAGAGTCAGAACAATCAATGTGTGTAATGGATAAACCAGGAGTGAAGTAAATATGATCCACTCTGAGGTTCTGACCACAGTGGAAGAGAACCTTCAGTGGTCAGAAGTCTTTATGATTGTTCACATCCACTGAGCAGGAGTCTGTATTATTATTGTAGCCACTCTTATACTTTTAACTATATGTTTATTAAATGTAATTACATTTGAAAATTATAAATACAGAATAAAAACATGTAAAACACAACAATAAGTCAGTACAGTAACACAATAACTGTCAAGGCACAGTAAAAAGTGCTGGAACTAATTTATTTGTTCAATTTAGAAATATGTTTTTGAGAAAGTTGCTATTCGCCTCTGGAGTCACAAGGTTCCTCTGGAGTCACAGGGTTCCTTTTGAGTCACAAGGTTCCTCAGACAATTCAGTGCTTTGGGAGTGTCTTTTATATGTGGTATTTATATTCATTCTATTAAGATTTGTTATACTTGCCAATGTAACCATTTTTGTCGGTTTTGTGTTTGTGACTTCCTTTTACTCACATTACTTACATTTTGATATGATCCCTTTTTATCATATAGATAAAGACAAAGATTGAGATTTTGAATAGATAACCTGATCTTAAATAAATTAAATTATAAAAAACTAGATAATGGGAAAAAAGCCTTTTGTCTATATTGAGATACTGTACATATCTTTTCATTCAGCTCTGAAAGAATCCCAGTCCTAATTATTAACTGTGATAATACCACATTTATACAGATGATGGTAAAACAACATTCTGGAGCTTGTACCTGAAGACTCTTCTGGTCAAAATTCTGTTAGAACCAAAGAACGATTATAGCCTTTAGAAACTCGATAAAGCCTGAGGGAGTATAACCGCTAAACCACAGAACTGGACAGAAGCGTCACATCACATAACTATTGCAGAGAACGTATGCAGCCTGTTCAAACCAGTGTCGCACCTGGAGGCCGAGGGGGTTGAGGCTGGTGTTGGTCCTGCAGATAATGGGTCCATCAGTTTGGATCTCCATGGCGTAGAGGAGGTTCTCCTCACGGAAACGGGCCGGCCAGCCGACCTGCAGCTCGGCCTCCCGGATACTGCTGGGACCCCAGTTATGCAGCTGAGGAACAACACATCCAAATAACAAGGATATTAAAGGGATTGTCTGCAAGTTTGAAACAGCTTGAGATAGACAACTTCTCAGTTTTTCTACTGCTATTCTACACTTAAAGGAGCAGTATGTAAAAATGTGGCCAAAAGTGGTACTGCACTCTCCCTGACTCAGGTTGCCAGATATGCAGACGAATCCAGCCGGGGCCATAATATCTGAATACAGATATCTATTTCCAACAGCTTTTTCACAAAGATAGAAATCATCGTTTTATTCCTTGTTTTGTCATTAATGACTTGAGAATCATAACCTTTTTAAGTTCTGCTGCCACATGTTACTTAAACAGTAAGATTCGCTCGACATGGGGAGTTCTGGCAACCCGGATCACAGACTTTCGGATTGGTAAAACAAATTTCATCAGAATGAAAAGAATAACAAGATTGAGGGGCTGTAAAACTAATTTTGAAATCCAAATATCTCGGCTGAACTACTGTTATCAGTTATAGAAATATTTGAAAAGAGCACGTTTTAATTATGCTGTTTGACACATGAGGGCCATTTAATGATGACTTGACTTAAACATCTTGCATATTGCTACTTTAAGACATTGCAAAAACACGATTTCCAAAAGAACACTTTCTCACCCACAGTGTTATTCAAAACAATTAGTCAAATAGACAGGAAGGATAAGGGTTGTATTTATTTAAAGGTTCACTGTGTAATTTGAATACATCTATGCCTTAAGCTTCCAAAAGACACTGTCAAGTCTGAAGTCCTCTGAGTTGTAAAGTCTACCACAAAAACCTACACTGGGAGAGAAAAACCCTCATAATTGTGTAAGGATTCTACATAGACAGACAATGCTAATCCACTAGCTCAATGAAGCTCAATAAGGAAGTGCTCAAGGACAAGGTTTTGCACCAACTCGCTCTGGCTCCTATTGACTTACATTGAAAAGTAAGCTTGGTAACTGTTTGTGTCACACTCACCATTTTGTGCTTAACAATCTGTGCTCTGTGTTTTTATTTACATATTTTCTCATTGTTCAAAATTATTCAAAAACAATTACATGCATTCTGAATACATTCTCCGTCATCTTGTGTTGCTCCACACAATAGCGGTAAATGGCAGACCTGTCAGTTATGGTTTGTCACTGGTCTTCATTAGCTCTGTCTCTTGTGACTCGGGCTACAATTGGGTTATCATAACTGTGGCATGAAGACACTTCCACCTGCGCCGTCAACCATCAATTCAATAAAGCCTCTTTGCGGGATCTCTCAGTCTGCTGCACACTGCACTTATAGACACGGTCATTAACGTTAAAGCAACTCATCCAAACAGGACGCCAGTGAAGTGCCGAGGGGCAGGAATTCTGGGAGTGCAAAAAAACAGCGTCCGCTCTAACTAGAAGCAGCTGCCAACTGGAAAAGTTCTGCAAATGAAAATCATTATCAGCTGCAGGACAGGCCAGACTCGAGGCCAATGAACCAGCAGTCCTTTAAAAAGCACAAGAAATCACATGCGCACTTACGAGGCCTATTGTAAACTGTCGCCAACTTGTCTGCTCTGCCATTAGCCATCAGCCTCCTGTCTTTCTGACCTGACTCTGGCTTGAACTTAGGGCAGAAGCACCTACAATATATACCTACACATATATGTTCTTATCCTTTGTTGCATTTACATGTTCTGCTCATATTAATTACAGGAATGTCTGGACAATAAGCCGCACCTGACTAATAATTTAGAAAGACATTTTATTTTGTACTTTTATTCTTCCTGTGAAATCTACTGGTACTTTTTTCACTCTCATGGCTGCCTTGTCCCCTTGAACACCAGTGGGGGTCCTGGATCGGCTGGTCCTGGAGCTGGGGTCACCTCGATGTTATGCGGTTCAGTGTCTCTGATCTAGAACTGTATTCAACAACTATAATTGACTAGTTTGGTGATTTTTCTCTCAAACAATATTGCTAAGTTGTTTAAAGCACGAAAAAGCAAAAGTTCACCAAGACAAATGAAAATATAAACAAACAAACAAAGCTTAAGCGATGCCACCTCCAAAAGGGACAGTTTGTGTGCAATAATACCACAACATGGCAACGCATCTGGGAGTTATGTTCTTCATCATGCTCCACAAAACAAAAGAAGAGTCATTATGTTTTTAATGAACGGTTAGGTTGGCTGCTGTGTTGATGTTGAGTGTGTTTACGAAACCTATGGGATCTTGACTATGTGTACAAGAGAAGTCGCCTAAAGCACCTGAGGCATCTTATAACTTTCCCTTACTACTAAAACTTTTCTAATTGCAATTGTGAATATAATTGATATTATACATACATTATAAGCAAACAATTGGCGAATGTAATCACACAACATGTTTATTTTGAGCGTTTGATTTCCCCACACCCCCTCAGCTGCTGCAGCATAAATCATTCCATTATCCACAGCGCTCTTCAAAGCACCGTGATTCCTGTTAAGTTTTGCTTTTGCTTCATGTAACAAAACAAAAAAACATATGCAGAGAAGAACCGTGCATTGACCCCAAACAAAACGAGTGAGTCGCCTGAATCTGTCCAAAAACACACATTTATGATATGAGCTTAGCTTTTCCTTGTGCGCTAAAATGCATCGCTGCCCAACGTCCCATTTCGATCCGGTTTACGTGGATCCATGCAGCGTACACCAGCTCCTCGGAATGGACTGATTTTCCACCCCTCAATTGTCTCAAAGTTTAACCATCGATTCATTTTCGTCCGCTTTATCCGTTGCCAGGTCGCGGAGGCAGCAGCCTGAGCAGAGACGCCCAGACTTCCCTGTCCATTCCACACACACCTCCTCCAGCTCATCCGGGGTTTTCCCAGACCAGATGAGAGACATGGTCCTTCCAGCGTGTCCTGGGTCTTCCTTAATGATTCCCGAGCCACCTTAACTGGCTTTTCTCGACATGGAGAAGCAGCGGCTCTACTCCGAGCTCCTGGCATATGACTCACCCTATCTCTAAAGGAGGGCCCAGCCACTCTGCGGAAGAAACTCATTTCGACAAAAGTTTAAATGTGTCTTAATCAATTATATTAAATTGGAGGCGATTCAGATGAATTCTGTTTTTACTAGTGCTTTGTAAACACACTCATTGTCAGAAAGCCCACCTCTTACTTTGGCTTTCTAATATCAAAATATCACAGTATTATTGGTTATTGTGCAATCCGATGTCTGGAATTGCTTGGGTTTACTCCTATTTTAGACCTAATTTTCTGATTTTTGCTCCACATTTGTAGTGAATTGTCTTTGAATGCACCACAATCCGAGCACACACTCCCCAGCTCTATTGTTAATCGTCTCCTGAGCGTCTGCCATCCGCCCTCGTCTCTTTTAGCCTGAATGTGGTGTCGGCCTGACTGCATTTATTACTCATTACACAGGTCCAGTCAAGTTCCCTCCTCTTTTGCTTTTCCACCGTTTTCTTTCAGTTTCGTCTGCTCTCGTTGGTACTTTACTGCAGTAATTAGTCCTTAGCTGGAGACCTTTGATCAGCCAGAGCTCTCGTCTTTATGGAGCTACTGGAGCGAGTCTGTGAAGAGCGGCTGAAGAAAACATTCTGATTTACAACTTCCACTTGTAGTTCTGGGGCCTCTTTCATCTTGTCAATGGAATAGCAAGTGGAAAAACTAAAGATATGACAACTGTCCCATGTTAGATGCAGTCTGGTACTGAGTTCATCATTAATACCTGTATAACTGTATTAATACGCTGTGTAAGGTCGCCTATAAGCAGTTCTGTCCTAATGGAGATGGATAGATTTCAAGGATGTCATGCAAATGTCTGTTTTGAGTTTTTATTCATGTTAGAACAACCCTAATATCAGGAACTATTGGCACAAACATGTAACTCTGCTCCTTTATTCTAAGGAGCGGAGTTACATGTTTGTATTCTGTGTATTATTGTGTTGAACGGTGAGAGGGGGTTGGGAGAAAAAGCCTCTGCTTCATCCAACCCATTTAAAATCCTTTTTATTATTATGTTTGATGTAGAGATTTTATACTTTGATGCTAGAGTTAGAGATTATGTTTTATTTAATTAGTTTAGCTATCACTGTGGGACAAATAAAGGATCTCTTAATCTTAATCTTTTCAATCTCGTATTAGTGCAAAGATATGTGAAATTGTATTCTGCAGGTTTGAAATGAATTAACTAACTAAACACTAGTCGTGACAACATGACATGACTGAGGCCTTTTCTGCCTTTTAAATCAATATTTCCTAAAACAGCAGAATGCAATTTCCCTGTTCTATCACTAGATGGAGGGGTTTCACACATATACATGATATATACAGCCATATTATCTATGTCAGTGTCTCCCAAAGTGGGGTCCGCGGCCCCCTGGTGGGCCGCGAGGGTACTGCAGGGGGGCCGCGGGAGGTCATTAAAAATATATATATATATATATATATATATATAATTATTTAATATTAAATTTATAATGTTTTGTTTGTAATATTAAAATATTTGTGTTCATTATTTGACTTGAATAATCCACTGTAATCATTTTTGTATTACAATGTTTGTAGCAGAGGCTATTTCCCCAAAATAAAATAACCAGAAGAGCTTATTCTTAATGTTGTCTTCTTGGTTATTATTTTGGGGGGCCACGCAGACCCGTCAGATTTTTAAGGGGGCCTCGGTGTTACTGAGTTTGGGAATGGCTGATCTATGTCAAAGAATCCTAAATAGTTATTTGAATATTGACAGACACAACTGATAGTATATTCTCTGCCAAATCTTCACATTTAGTGAAAGGTCATTTGTTTAATGCGAGTTTGAGATCAAACAAGTTAACAGTATAATTATTAGTATTTTAATATTGACACGGACAAATATCAGTTATTGACGAGCACAGAAGGGAATTATTCGTTGAAATCAAATGAAATTAAATTATTATCATACAACTCAAAATCATAACAGGAGTCGTCACTGGAGGATTTTACAAAACCGTTCATTTTCCAATAGCAGATTAAAAAATAAGTAATTATTCAAAAATATTGGTATTGGCTAAAAATAAAGGATGGATGAGAAAACCAGATATTCTTTCCAGTATTATTTTAATGATTAAAGTCTTTCTCAGCTCTAAAAATGAAAGTAGAAGAGTGTGATTTTCACCTCATAGATGTGAGTGACTTGAGGCCCCACGTCCTCCTCTCTCACTGGCTTCTTCTTGGGCTCCCAGCGCGGGAACGGCAGCACCACTTGAGAGGGATGGGACACCCTGCAGAGAGGAGAGGCCTGCTTTAGACAGAAACAAGTCTGGAGCAATTTATTCAGAAATATTTGACTGAATGGAACATTGATCAGCAAAAAAATACAGATCTGACTAATGTTTTTGCCATTTTCACTCAAGTCAAAAGTTTTTCATGAGTGTCATATTGTGTTAGAAAATCTAGCGCGGATAATTCTCAGACTTGTGTAGAAACTATGTCCTGGGGAGACGCCTCAGCTCCATCTGTTACTGAGCTTTTCTCTATTTCTATCCAGTTAGGTGTGCACATTATTAAACCTCTCAGGAAGAAATGTGTTGCTGCAACTTTCCTTCCAGTGCTGGTTAATGGGGACTAAGGCTGGGCGATTATTCTAATAATCCAATCAACTGGAAAAAAAACTGTCACAAAGTTTCACATCTTCTTAGTCAGTACTAATCAATTATTTTCTCATAAATGTGTCTAGGAGTGGTGACAATATTCAAAAACATATGCATCATGACTTGGGAAAACATTTGTGGGACAGTATTTCTCTATACAAATGTTTCTTTCCTGTAGAGTTGTGATGAAATCCAACTGAAATAGACGTTCGATATTTTTATAATTGGATTCAATTCAAAGTTCCGTTTCGAGACTAAAAAATGAGCTGATGAAACATAATACCTTCAATTTTGTGTTCCACCTTAACATCTCTAAACCAAAGACTGCTTTCTTTTTCTATTAGAACAACTGCCACTCCATCAATGAAATTCTTCCACAACAAAACAAGTGTTCGTAATACAATAACAGTTATTGCAAATAAAGTTGCACAAATGCACATTTTATGGCTCCAAGGTTAGACTCAGACTCAACAAAAATGAACTGAACTAAAGTGTGGATCCTTATACTCAGCTTGTCCCAGGGCGTGTATGTGCGCAGCAGGGGTCTCCAACCTTTTTCACTTAGAGAGAAACTTTCTCCACACAAAAATTTGATTAGTGTCCGTTGATTATCATTTATTGCAATGTTAGTAAGCATTTAAAATACTTGTGGGTATTTCAATCATACGTTTTGGGATAAATGTAATTTCTAAATAATTTGGTAGCTCCCAAAGTTTAGATAGGACACCCCTGTAACACAGCTGGCTTTTGAAAAAGAGAAGAGAAGGCTTACACGAGAATATATTTTATTTTTTAGTCAGAAATGTTATACTTAATTCTTGCTTTTTCATTATGCTAAAGGTGGGGATTTTATACTTGCTTCTTTATTATGCTAAAGTTAGAGATTGGTTTGATTTTAGTACAGAGTTACTGTTCATTTATCTTGTGTCGTGTGCTCTTTCACTTTTGTATTTGGACACTGACATTTCCCCACTGTGGGACGAACAAAAGATCTATTAGTCTTAATCTTAGAATATTGTGTTGCCTGAGAAGGACTTTTTGAATTTGATTGTGATTAATCTTGCAGCCGTCGAGCTCCTGCCAGTGTAAAAGCATATAAATGTCTGCAAAAAACATAACTTTGTCTTGTTATTTGGATCTGCCTTCTCTCTCTCCTGTGTGTTTACGTGCTGGGCTGACCACACCCAGGGCCACATGAGTTGAGTGTTTGAAGTGTCTGTGAGCGTGGGCGGGTCATTAGACCTTTCTGCATCTGCGACCATGTCCTACTTTTGACAGCTATCCGCCGTGATTGGTTTATTCTGAAAAATGTGTTCTCCTGCTGTTCTCCGTCTGCATATAAACAACGTCCACCAATTCAAACAATATATACGCATTGATAATATCCTGTCAAACCTCAGAATGTTTAGACCCAAACCAGATCATATAGTTGGTTGGCAGTCACGTCAAACTCGAATCTGTCACTGTCCTTTGAACAAACAACACAGATGCAAATATGTCGGACTTACCCTCGTAGATCCAGCTGTGCTTTGGCAACAATTGAGAGCTCCAGACTCACACTGTTGCTGTCAGGGCTATCTTTGTTGGAGCTGTGGAAAAAAGAGAAATCAAAATGTATGTTAGAACAATTATATGTTTATTGATCTCAACTGACTTTTCTCGTCCGAAAGTATTTCAGCCGTTCCGGTCACAACACATCGCTAAAGCAACGGTTTCTTCCCTGACGTCACTGGAATCATAAGCACAATACCACCTGTCACTCACATCAAGAAGAGTCTTCGCACCCATGGCTCATAACATCTCCATGGCAACAAACGCACAAGTTGCATGAGACACCTTTAAATATTGATATTTGTCAAGTTGGAAGTTCATGTTTCAGAATGTGACATTTCTCAAGTAGGAAATATATGGACAAAGATGTATGAGTAGTGAAACACCTCCAACCTGTGGTAGAATATAAAAATTTACTTTATTGTTCTGCGTTTCATTCATCTTGAGCAGGAGTGACCACAGAGCCTGGGAACACATCTCCAGATCTGGTGCAAGGCCTGGTCATGACTTCATAGTGTTTCATTGTGTACGTTCGAGGGCTGGCCGATGAAACGATAATGACATATATCACAATAAACAGGTGATCAATATCAATAGAAAATGGCTTCTATAGAGTCTTCAATAATTTAACCTAAATCTGTTAGAAAAAAACTATAAGACGGCTGAGCATGAACCGCAAGGCATTCTGGGAATTGCAGCAAGAAAAAAACAACAACAACAACAACGGCTGGCAAACTTTGCAGGATCATCCTATCAAATCTGGGAACACAACAAATGTCTTTATTTAGAAATTAAGTTAAAAAAAACAAAAAAAACAATCAATCAATAATCACTTATATTGTGATATATCGGCCAGCCCAGTACGTTCTCACAGATCTGGGATGGACACTGAAAAATCCGGGATTATGAGGTGAACCGATGGAAACCTCCTCATTGCCTTTTTGGCTGAAACATGTCTCACTTCCCTCTGGCCATAAATCTCCTCTGTATTCGGGGCCTGTCTGGTAGCTCTAACCTCAGCGCCTTTTATCAGTACATTTATCTGCCCTCCCACTATAACTCCTTCAACTAAAGATAACCCTTTGGTGTACTCTGTCCTAATGATCTCCATCCCTGTCATTCAGTGAATCACGGCAGATAAAGTGAGAAATTCCCTGCCACTGGTCAAAGCTGAGTCTTTGTCTTGTGATTTTTATCCCGATCAATACGAGCGCGTTAAGACAATAGCGGTTTTGTTGAAGCATGTCTTGGCTGAACACTTCCTCGGGCCGTCCGTCTGGTTCTGTCTACGCGGTCGGCTTCATCTTGCCACAAATACTGACAGCAGTGGGAAACACGCTGAACATATTTACACGGACTTTACTCACAACTAGTTCTTTGTGAGCGAGTCCAAGCGGGGGATTTTATCAAGTATTACTGGATTTCAGATGATGAGATCACGTTTTAAGATAAATGCATTGTTGGATTGAAGTTGTGGTGAAGAATCGAGGGGGAAAGCTCTGAATTTATCGGTCAATCTACGTTTTCACTGTTATAACTTTGTGTGGAATGGTTAGAAACTTTACTGATTGTTTTTATATGTTGTTGTTTTGTCTTTTCTTTTATACAGTTTGTCATAAACTGATATTTTACATTTGAAACAAGCGCTAACTTGAATTTATTGATTGATTTGATAGGAACAAGTGTACACAATCAACACGTGAAACACTACAACATCTATAGCAAAGGCTAAATTGAAATGTCTGTCCCTAGAATGGCTTTTAACACAAATAAAAACACATTATACAAAGAAGGTGCCCTCCAACTCATTAATGCTCACACAACTGGTTTGTTTTAAAATATAGTTTCAGTTCGTTCACTAAACAAGAAGCTGGTCACCATCGTGATTGTTGAGGAATAATACACCTTAAACACTAGGATTTCCAGAATTCTGAAACTATTAGAACTCCCAGAGCGGTCCTTTTGACTGTTCCCATTCAAACAAATTATTATTTATTAAAAATAAGTCATTTACCAGGTAGAGTTGAAACAGGTGAATACCATTGAAATGCAACAAAGGCTAAATGCTAACAGCTAACTGTAAACAGCTGTTAACTCTGGGCACACTCAGCCACAGAACTCAACTTTTTGAGCCAAACTATCTCTGCAAATCTCATGCTTAAATACAATACATTGATGAGTCTTTTTAAACCAGGGAGGACCCTCAACAGACACCTAAATACATATGCTATATTGGAATTAGTTGTCATACTAATCAGAAGAACACAGGGAGGTACTTCAAAAACACTTTTCTGCTACTGATGCCGTGACAATGTCAGAAAGCACAAAACGAAACCATGTATAATGTATAATGTTTGTGAACGGACTGGCGCATCACCTGTGTATCTGGAGCTCGAAGCTGATGGTGGGGCCTGCGTCTTCCAACCTCTGAACGGAAAACCTCAAACCAACCGAAAGCTGCACACAAAGAGGAAGAAAGATGGAGGAAAGGGTTAAACTCAGAGGCCAGATCGTGCAGTGACTGTAAAAAGATGACAGGAGGCAGAGGAGATGCATCTGCTCTTCAAAGCCGCTCTTTAAAAGGTTCAGCATGAGTCAGTCAAGGCGTCACGTTAACTGCAGGTTCAGTTATGGTCTGAGGAGCGCGATTGCAAAGGGTCAAGCGAAATATCCAACCTGACAAAATCCAGACAGACACATGCGCTTAAAAGACACAGTTAAGTTTCTTGTCTTTCTCCAGTTTAAATCCTCCACTATAACCCAAAACACATGGGGTGTTTGTGCTTCTTCATCATCATTTCTTCAAAACAATGCCCTGATGTAGTGATGTGGCGCTAACTTTTGAGACATGCGACCCAGGGAGGATGTGACCAGTGTGCGAGTCCAAGTTCAAGCCCAAAGGGAGTGACAGCGAGCGGTGGAGAGGCAGACAAGGACATCTTCAGTGAGACACGTGTACGAAAGATCAAAAACAAATTATGTGAAGAGGAAGAAGACGTCACTGTGAAAGAGAGATATTGGACAGAGGAGTTCAAAAGACCAAACTGATCAGAGGAAGTCGGTGTAATTTATCATGGTTGAGTGAAGTTAAGTGAAAATATGTCTGCTTAAAATGTAAGCTGTGCAGATTGATAATAGTAATTATAATAAAAGAGGCAATGGCATGTATGGGTTTACACAGATTTGCTCCTTTGGCAGTGGTATTATTACGTGATTGTAAAAGAGAGGACATTCTGGTCATCTCTGCTCAGTCTGCTGCCTCTGCAAACAGACCCGAGTCACAGATGCTGTCTCCTATTAACATGGAGGAGCAGCGTCTCTACTCCAAGAACCTACTGTGTGATGGAGCTCCTCACAGGATCGCTAAAAACACCTCCCCAAAACCAATTCTTGTGAGATTTGACCGGTTTTTAGTTTTGGCTACATAGAGGCACAGCGGTTAGTGCCTCTGCTTCACAGCTAGAAAGTTAACCTGCAGGTTTTTTTATTGATCTTCCGTAATAGAAACTCAAGAGCTACTAGGACTTGCTGACATCGTGGTTAGCGCATGCACATGTAATGAGTGAACGGAGGGGTTCTGTCATCACCGTGTGTGGAGCACATGGAAATTACATCAAAGTGCTTTACCATGAGCACTTTGTGTGCAACCTTGGTCTGTTAAATACACTATATAAATAAAGATTACTACTTTCTTACTTGGGACTAGCCTAGTTTGATTTACTCAATGGCATTTTTGAACACATTATTTCTTATTTCGACAAAGAACTGTTGTTAGAAGAGTATTCAAACCAGGGAAATATTCTAGGTCACATGAGCAAATAGATACAGCAAGAAACTCGTAAAAAATGTAAATGTATTTAACTTAAAACATGAAACCAGTAAATGACATAGATGCATTACACACATTACAAGTGACATATGCCCAGCCTTTATTTCTCATCATTATAACAATGAAAGGCTTGATACATCTCTTTGCATGTAATGAGTATATACTGGTTTAACATTGTAAAATTGAATTACAGAAGTAGACAGACCTTTCACCTGTCCTGTAAATTCTTATCGCTCAAAATTCTGAATCTAGACAAACAGCCCGCATATAAGCCTGACTAGATATTGCATTTTTCTGCTTTCTAAGGAAGCCAGCGGTGTCAAAGGGCTTTGCGGTGAACCCCAGTGACGAGAATAATATAGCGGCTGGATGTGAAGCAGTCCGCATGAGGCCTGTGGAGGTATGTTCTGCATAAGCTCACGGATTCCTGAACATCCAGCGGCTAAAGCTGAGAGTTAAATATGGGAAACATCTGGAGGGCTGGTCCTCTCCCCTTTACCACCCATTCCCCCTTCTCCCCCAGCCGCTGAAACATGACCACATAATTGATTTATCAGAATGCCACCCCCTGCTCTAAAACACGGCTCTTTCTGGCCTTGGCACAAAACTGACAAATGCAACATACTCAAATGTGGAAACATATGTGGCATGTTTTGTTATGTAGTGTTTAGGAACTTAAAGAAGATACAATACATAGTAATAGTGTACAGTTGATGTGGAGTGTAAAGGCCTAAAGGCATGTGACCAAAATATTGACATGGACGTTGGTTTAACTTTTCCACACAACATTATTCAACAGCTACTTTTACTTAAACAGCTTATTAAAAGGAGCTCAAAGTATCTGGATTCCCTCCTCTGCCAGGATGGATAAAATTTCTTTGGCTTCTTCATTTGAATAGAGATGTCATTAGTTGTAGTGGTTCTTTTGGCACCCCCTCCACTGGTTTCTGTTAGCTCTTTTCTGTTTGTATTGCTAATATTGTTCACTGACACTCTGGATATGTTGCACTCATTTCCCTGTATTCCAACAGGATGTCACTCGTGCTGTTGCAACCTACTTCAAGGTGGTCTGGTAGTGCCCAGAGGTTCTTCTTCTGAATAATAATAATAATACATTTTATTTATAATGCACTTTACATTTGACACCAAATCTCAAAGTGCTACAAACAGCAGCATAAATAAAAGCAAACACATAAAATCAGATAAAAGACTATAAAAAAAATTAGCAGTACGCTTTAGTAAAAAGATGGGTTTTGAGTCCCTTTTTAAAAGCTTCCACCGTCTGTGGGGCCCTGAGGTGAATGACTTTATTCGAATCAGACGAGATAATTATCTTATCTGATGATGATCTGATGATTCCAGGCGATGGAAGCCCCCTCACGCTCTGTTTTTCTGACAATGTATTATGACATTAGTTGATATTGTTTATTTGGAGTTGTCCATGGCGCATGAGAGGATCTTATGACAATGTGGAACTGTACAACAAACACTTCCACATTGGAGTTTTTGATGTCATATACAGGGGTGCACATAACTTTTTCAGTGAGGTTCTCACATGAATACCAGGAGATGGTGTAATCAAGATTTTAGGCTTGCTTCTTTTTAATGCTAAAGTTTAGATCAGCTCAGATAATCCACTCAATCCAAGTCAAATAATGACTCACAGGGCTCTTTCTTAAAATTGCAAAAAACATAATGAGAATCAAAACAATGTTCTGTTTGATGCAAGGTAAAATATAGGTACCACAGCTTTAATTTAGAGACACAGGGAGGACATGGACACTCCCATAGTCCAGCTCTGTTTCTTGCAGTAACACAATCTGTAACTATTTATTTTGCGTTACGCAAAGACACACACTTGCAACAAGCAGAGAATGGTCCGCGCTGGGAACATTATGACCACGTTCGGCCGCGTTGTTAAGGTGCCGCTGTCATTACAAAGCTGCCGGAGTGGCTCTGGAGTCAGGACGCTGTTGCCACGGAGGATTTGGAATCCCGTTTGAGTACGTGCAGTAAACAGCAGCAAGTCCCCGTTGATCACTCTCTGGCATTGCACCACGCCACTCTGGGGAGGAGCGCCCCACTATGCTAACTCAAGTGATAAAACGCATTTCTGAAATTTGTCGCACATGCGTACCTGTGTACCACTTATGTGCACCCCTGGTCATAGACATATATGCAGAATCAGGAAAGTGATGTACCAACAACATTATCTCACATTGAAACCTCAATCATTCAATAACTGTAAATGACTAATTGTAGGAAAACATGGTACATGGTGTTGACAGTATACAGCACTCTCACCTGAGTACCAGCCACCATGGGGTTGCCCATGTCGCACACCACCATTCTGGACTCATTGATCATCTTGTACTCACAATTCAACTGTGACAGCGCCTGTAGGAGGAGAGAGCACAGAGCATGTCACTGAAAAGAACAAATGAATGAACTCTTGTGACAAATCGGCAGCAGCAGGAGATGAGAGAGAGAAGCCAAGTACAAGGGAGGAACCGCCATCAAAGGGGGAAGGGAGGAAGTGATGAATGTTCTGACAGTGCCAACCTCATCCATCAAGTGGCCCTATTACACACTCATTACAGCACACACACACACACAGACACACAGCGCACACACACACACACACAAACAAGCACACACACATTGACCCAATCCATTTGCTGGTCACTAATGTAGCTTGTAAGTCCTAATAGGAGCTTTTGAGCGGTTGCCAGTGCAGCATTTTCTGTTGATAGGTTGCCTTAATCACTCACAATGAACAACCTCAAAAGACAAAACAGGATGTTGGCCAGCAGTTACACTTTTCATTTATGGAATAGTTGTACATTTTTTTGAGCTTTTCTGGTAAATTGTTTTTTTGCAAACACATCACTTTTTAGGTTTATTTGATTATTTATAATGGAGGGTCACAAGCAGGAGGACATAAGTAAATCATGATTGAACAAAGTCTCAGGGTTGCATTTTGGACACTCTCGGGTTAACACGATCACTTGAGAATAAAATGGTCCTCTACAGCTGCATTTTAAACATGTAAAATACTAACTGATATCAAAGCCATGTTGACATACTGATTATTTTTTGTTGAGAATTCTCACTCTTATCTTGTCACAACAAATCTGTATCTCCCAACCCAATCCTGTTCTGCTACCCAGACAGTACACAAGCTGAACCACGAGCTGTTTTGTGACACGTGTTGAAATGGCGTGTCGAGCCGGGACCAAAGTACAAAACATACCAAATTTTAGCACATTACCAAACTCCCCTCCCTCTATGCTTCTCCCACTTCCTCCTCTGGTTTGGCTCTTCTAAACATAGGTGGAAGTGATGCATTTTGGCTAGCTCCGGTTCTCCCAGTCTTGCATAGTAGATGTGTAAAACTGCTAAATTAGCGCTATATTTTAAACACGGAAAAAGGCTAGGTTGTGAGGCGGGTTAAAAGATGAGACCAACCTCTGCCACTCAGTGCGCAAGAAGAGGCGACCTGGGGTTTTGAGCATGTTTTTTCTCAGTGGGAATGAGCCTATCCAAACATTTACACAATTCTCATTTTGTATTTAAACCGTGGCTTTACAATGATCATCTAAACCAACTTATTTTGCAAATACTTTCAAATCAATTTAGTTTTTTTCACGTTTTGTCAGCCTCTACCTTGAACCGCGGCCTGGTTGGAAATTCCTGCTCTACCGACACGTGTAGAAACAAAACCCAGAAAGTTATGTCATAGTACATTTTTTACAACATTGCCCACCTCTTTGGTCAAACATTCTGCAGTTCACTTTCTGCTTTGAATCCTGAGCAGGCAAAGGCGTCAGTCATGCGATGAAATTACAGCTAAACCCAAAATATAATTCCTGGATAAGCCTGTAAATCCATTTCCACTATATATCCTTTTGGGCTTTACATCTCCTTTGTGTAATTGCTTTCAGACACATGTGTTTGAGAGAGTACGGACCTCAACGCGACGCTCCACTCCGATGTAGTCCGCCTCCGAGGGCAGAAGGACGTGCAGCTCTGTCTCATAGGCTCCTTCCCCCTGGTTAGCAGCGTTTACGATCAGCGTGAGAAGGTTGTCATCTCCAATTACCAACTCTGAGTGGTCCCTGCGCACAAACATACACAACCGTGAAGATAACAGATAAAAGAGATCCTTTATTCGTCCCAGACGGGAAATCACCAGTTACAGAGCAGTCTAGGAATGAGGAGCACACAACACAAGATATTTAAATAATACTTTAGCATAATAAAGCTTTAGAGTAATAAAGAAGCAACTCTTTATTACTCTCAACGTTATAAGCAAGAAGCAAGAATTAAAGTGATGTAACTCTGAAACTCTAAATGAATTACAAATTTTAGGAAATGTGTTAAATTGACCTCCTGGCCTTAAATGTTGATATAAAATAAGTCATTTTATTAATTCTAATATTACAGTCCCGCCTTCCCTTCTCTTAGCTATAGCTCAGAATCCACGATGCCGTCCACGTTAACCAACCAAGTGATGCCAAGGGCTGTCAATCATCGGCGCTGATGCTCGCAGCTGCTCATGCTCAGTTGTTTGTTTTCACGGAGCCTCCGAATCAAGCCTCTATTAGGCTCTGGAACTACATGAAAACTGAACAAAGAATTCTGAACATCCGCGCTGAGTTACCCATTTATATACTGAACCTATATCCATAATCATTTATATACTGAACCTATATCCATAATCATTTATATACTGAACCTATATCCATAATCATTTATATACTGAACCTATATCCATAATCATTTATATATTGAACCTATATCCATAATCAGATCCTCTGCAGATGTGTCCTATAATGTGCAATTCATGATAATAGTACTTCCTGGTTTGCCGCAATCGCTTTTTTTGTGCATAAAAACATTATCTTTTTCATTAAAACGTTAACAAATAATTCTGAATACCTCCGTGCATGTGTATTAATAATGTATATGTATAATGTGTTCTCTGATTAACATTTAAAAGTGTTACGGAAACGTAGGTGTAGACCAATCAGAAAGGAAGGGGGAGGGAGCTTGCGTAATTTTTTTCAAATCAAGTACCTCTCTCTCTTTCTGACAAACTCCAGACAATCACTTTAAGTATAGAAACAATGAGAGTAAAAAAGGATGAGAGAGAAATTCACTAAAGCTGAACTATTTAACCGTGTATGCGCCAAAGTAGCAGAATTGCTCCTAAATCCAGGACACTTTCTATACAGCAACTAGGCAAACATGTCCCAACATTTTTCTTACATAATTATCTTTGATGTATTTCTGTTATAGGTTAAAGTTATTGATTAAAGTAGTCCACTATCTCTGTGTATTGTTTATTTCACAATACATTTCTCCAAAAAAATGCTGGTGCCTAAAGGGTTAAGTCTTAGAAAAGGAAAAAAGTTGTGAACGAATCAGACCACATCAAGCTGTCTTTATCTAACGTTCTTCTGCACATGAGTAAGATACAACCAAGTCACTATTTGACTCTTTGAGCTGAGAGCTGATTGGCAGAGTAAGAGTGGGTCTCTAAAGATCTAAAGGTCTGACATACAGTGCGAAAACTATTCGGCCCCTTTGAACCTTTCAACATTTCGCCACATTTCAGGCTTCAAACATAAAGATATAAAATTTAAATTTTTTGTCATGAATCAACAACAAGTGGGACACAATCGTGAAGTGGAACGAAATTTATTGGATAATATAAACTTTTCTAACAAATAAAAAACTGAAAAGTGGGGCGTGCAATATGTGTGTGTAATCAAGTCTCCGTATAAATGCACCTGCTCTTTGATAGTCTCAGGGTTCTGTTTAAAGCGCAGAGAGAACCATGAAGACAAAGGAACACACCAGGCAGGTCCGAGATACTGTTGTGGAGAAGTTTAAAGCCGGATTTGGATACAAAAAGATTTCCCAAGCTTTTATTGCAAGCAATTATATTGAAATGGAAGGAGTATCAGACCACTGCAAATCTACCAAGAGTCAGACAGGGAGAGTCTGTCCATAGGACAACAATCAGTCGTGCACTGCACAAATCTGGCCTTTATGGAAGAAAGCCATTTCTCAAAGATATCCATAAAAGTCTCGTTTAAAGTTTGCCAAAAGCCACCTGGGAGACACACCAAACATGTGGAAGAAGGTGCTCTCGTCAGATGAAACAAAAATTGAACTTTTTGCCCACAATGCAACACAGCTCATCACCCTGAACACACCATCCCCACTGTCAAACATGGTGGTGGCAGCATCATGCTTTGGGCCTGCTTTTCTTCAGCAGGGACAGGGAAGATGGCTAAAATTGATGGGAAGATGGATGGAGCCAAATACAGGACCATTCTGGAAGAAAACCTGTTGGAGTCTGCAAAAGACCTGAGACTGGGACGGAGATTTATCTTCCAACAGGACAATGATCCAAAACATAAAGCCAACTCTACAATGGAATGGTTCACAAATAGACGTATCCAGGTGTTAGAATGGCCAAGTCAAAGTCCAGACCTGAATCCAATCGAAAATCTGTGGAAAGAGCTGAAGACTGCTGTTCACAAACGCTCTCCATCCAACCTCACTGAGCTCGAGCTGTTTTGCAAGGAAGAATGGGAAAGAATTCCAGTCTCTCGATGTGCAAAACTGATAGAGACAAACCCCAAGCGACTTGCAGCTGTAATTGCAGCAAAAGGTGGCGCTACAAAGTATAAGCGTAAAGGGGCCGAATAACATTGCACGCCCCACTTTTCAGTTTTTTATTTGTTAAAAAAGTTTAAATTATCCAATAAATTTCGTTCCACTTCACGATTGTGTCCCACTTGTTGTTGATTCTTGACAAAAAAATTAATTTTTATATCTTTATGTTTGAAGCCTGAAATGCTTGAATACTTTCGCAAGGCACTATAGGTCTAAAATGCATGCATGTAAAAACTAGTGATAAAAACTGATTAATGAACGAGGGCCTAGTAAGATTGATCTAATTGCATTATAGTTAACATTTTGTTATTTGAAAGTTAGGTACCCCAGCAGCTGATTAATCACAGCTAATGTATTATTGAAACAGTGATCTTAAATCTCATTTAGAAACTTAATAATAATGTTTTGAACCCAAACCTTGAGCTTTGTCTTGCTCAAAGATTTTTATCTATTTTGAAATAGTTCTGGACATTCCTACAGTCTTAATGTGATTTATTAGCGGTCCACCGATATCTTTTAATCCAGGGCTGACACTGAAAATCCGCAGTCAAGGAGGCGATAACCGATATATAGGCATGCTATTCTTTTGCCATAAATATTAAAGAAATGATTGGTGTTATGAAAATTAATGTTGACCAAAATAAACCAAAGAAAAAACTGAAACAAATCAGACACCACTTTCTTTATACAGTTATTCTAGTGTGTTTGTGCAGGAGTTTAGTTGAGTTGTATCATTGTATTTCCGACCAGTGGGCTGGACTATGGGCATTTAACCCCAAAAAACTATCAATAACGCTATAGATTGTGTCCCGACTCAATAAATTGTCCTCTTTCACAGCACTTTAAAAGTACCCTCAAACCCTGGAGTCATAAGTAGAACATTCAGCACAACACTTGCCATTATAGCACGTCTGTAAGAAGTGACATCGCCCTGACCCCGGCCTTCCAAGCCTCCTCCTCGCGGCTTGTGTTTGGAGACGAATGCCATCGAATTCGGGGTGACGGGATGTTTATATAAAGTCGCAATGGCGTTACCTTACAGCTGGAAACAATACAGAAAAAGGTGGACTCGCACACAGAGATCCGTGGCCGTATGGTGGATGGTGTGACGCATGGCAGACGACGTTTCTGGTTGTGTTTTGGGTTGTGATGAGTGTTTACAGGCTGAGGTCAGAAGGACCGCTTGTGGGTCAGGGCTTACATGGCAGCGGAGATCTGGAGCTCCGGGATACAGATGTTGTCATCCCCGCAGTCCAGGAGAATGTAGGCCTGAGAGGAGCAAAGGGCGAGAGCGTGAGGAAAGATTTACTTCCAGAACAAAAAACATGCATATTGTGGAATGACATGTTTATGAATTGCCCTACAGGGATAAATAAAGTGCACCTTTTCCTTACCTTTATTTCAGGTGCATTGATTAGTGATATTTTGATACATGTTCTCAAAGGGCCTTCTTCTCAGGGTATAAGTGCACAATTGATCACTAATTTTGGTGACTCGTGTATAACAAGTTGACTGTTAAAAGAGACTAAAGGGCTTGCAGGCCATGCTGAAAGTCTATAGATGGTCGGAGGGGGCTTTTGTCAGTCTTCCCCAGGGCAGCTGTGCCTACTGTAGTGCTCTCTGAAACTGATGCATTTTCTTAATTATTATCTTCAAATGTATTGTGTAAAATAGTTCCTCCCATTGGAATGTTTGCCACTATTAAGATTTGCAGAATCTGATTGCTGAACCAATGGGGAGAGGGTTTGCCAGTGAATACATTGATGTATTTTTTCACACTCAGAAAGCAGGGGACTTTTGAAGGCCTTTTCGATAACACTGCAATTGCATCTCGTAGTTTATTTTCAAAATGATTTGGCAACACATGCATAGTACAAAAACCCCCATGAATGCACATTTCTCTCCAAAAGAAACAAGCTTGTGTCCAGATGTGGTTCACATACATGCTCTTGCAGGAAGGTGCTGCTGTAGTGGTTGAGGACTGGGGGCAGTGCTTCACTTTGGGCTGAAGGAGCCAAACTGTAGTTCAAAGCCAGCGCTATGGGGGTCAGCTTGTCCCTGAAATCATCCTCTTCCTGTAACAAATAAACACAAACAACAATTTAAAATAAAATAAGTCTGATTCCAACAATCACTGAGGTACTGTTCGTCTTGGAATGGTTCCAACTGTCCATGAAAATACCCCATGTAATTTTCACACATTTATCAATAAAAACATTAAGCTTTAAAAACAATTCTTTAGAACCCCGATCTAAAGTTGTAACCTATTTTTTGAATTACAGACAGATGTGCAGGGAAAGGTGGTAGTTGAAACAGCCATTTTCTGAGCACTGAAGCATCCAATCCAAGGCAATACTGGTTTACTCAATTATGCAAAGGATGGATGGAAATTAAACTTTGGGTAAAACATGGTATTTCAAGAAAACTGCTAGAGCTGCAATAGTTCATCTTTTGAAGAACATCTTTCTCTGCAACACAAAAACTGTGGTGGTTTTTAACAAATTGAGCCTGATAAAAATGTCACAAACCTGATTGTCACAAACAGCGGCTTCACCCAAACACTAAACATAAGTAGAAAAATATCTCTTATCATATTTGTTCTGTGAAAGATGGTGAAAATTCAGCCAGGGTATGTAAACTCATACTAATATTCTAGAGCGTCTCAGCCCCTCAGACCTCAACCTTCTTGCAAATCAAACTAAAAGTAAATAGCCGTCTTTTTCCAGTTATGCTCCTTGCAACAACAAAAAAATGCTCTCTCTTATTCTGCTCGGACACTGATCTCATTAAAGACTCACTTTCTTTTCTCTAAGTCTTTCAGATGTGTCTCTATTTGTTAAATATCGTGTCGTGATTTTGTTTTGGTGCACTGTCTTTGGTGCACATTGAGTTCCAGTGTGTGGAGTTTGCATGTTCTCCCCCTGTCTGCTCCGGTGTCCTCCAGGTGCTCCAGATTCCTCTACAACTAAAAACATGTACAGTAGTTCAGGGTCTGTGTGTGTTTGTGACTGTGGGACAATTTGACCAAGGCGACAATGGATCTTGACACATACTGTTCCATCCAAACAAACAAAATACTGTACATCAATAAATGTATGAATTGTGCTTTATAAATAAATATTCCTCTCTTATAGATTCCAGTGTCTCTGAACGTGACTCACTCTGAGGTAGATGGAGTAGGAGATGCAGGCGTGAGGTTTGCGTTGGCCCAGGGCTAAGATGCCCGTGCGATGTGGCTGCTGTGTGTCTGTGAAGAGGACGCGCTTGACTCCGCCTCTATTGCCTTTCAGCCAATCCAGGTGGAGTTCCGCCCTCAGCGCTGAACAACATGAACAAGACAAACAGTTTGAAAAAGTGCATTAGTGTATGAAGCAAGACATTGTTTAAAAGCTAGATACCCCAGCTTTAAGCAGTGAAAACAGTTGTATGTCGGTTAAACAAAGTTATATCTCTCTTGTTGTTCTCTGGGGGGTTTGGCAGAGTTTGGCAGAGTTTGGCAAAGTTTTGCAGAACTATAGAGCAGCTTACCCACTGAGTCGGGGATGCCCACTCCACTCACCGCCGCGCACACGTCCACCTTCAGACTGAGGAAAAACACAAGACGGGAGAGGATTCATGTCGTTTCTTACCATAAACATGACGTTACAAAGTAAATACTGAACGCCCAGAGACATCTTTAGACTTGGTACTTGTACCAGTAACCGGTCAAATATTATCGGTTTGCCCAAGTTGGACTTCAAGGAACTTATGTTTATTCACATGCACTTTGAAAATGGTCCTGTTTGTGCTGTACAATATAAGTGGATTGGATTGAAATGAGAAAAGAGGTAAAGGAAATTGGATAAAAATTGCCTTTTTAAGTCACAAACACATTAAATCAATTTAAATTTTGTACAGCCCAAAATCTCAACAACAATATGTCACAGAATGGTCGACGCATCACCGGGAAATTGGAACGTAAAACGATTAGAACTAATAAGAAATGCAACAATAAAACACATGAGGGTCATTGGTCCATAGGATATTGACTTAACCAATATCGATAAATGTTCATAAATGTTTCAGATCATCCCCTATCCATCCTCCATTGATAAGGAAAAACTCAGCAAAAGATACATAAACATTGACAAGACCCAAAGAGTGACAGAGATCCACTCCCATGGACCCACAGACTTTATAGATCTGTTCAAGTCTGCAGCTACACAACTGTAAACTTTAATAATTACTTTAATAATGTCAGAATGTGCAATATAGAACCACATTTGTTACTGTTGTTCTACTTAGTCACTTTGTCCCAGACCCTCATGCTGCTAACATGTACAGATGTATACACACAGCATACATACAACTACAGTATATAGTACTGGCATTGGAATATACAGTACTTTATACTTGCTCTTATTAAGCCAAAGAGATTTTATAATTGTTTCTTCTTCATGCTAAACTTTCATTTCATTTTATTCAGTATAGAGTTATTGTTCATTTATCTTGTGCCGTGTGCTCATTCCTACTCTTCCCCACTGTGAGACGATCTCTTAAAGGCAACGAACGAAGACAGAAACACTACTTATTTGGACTTGTAAATTAGTTTGTATTTTTCTGGAATGATTAAGTGTTTGCAAGGCATGGTTCATTTCTTGAGCCCAGGCCGGAGCGTCTCTTGGGGCCTGGCTGTACACACAGACACGGGAGACTGAGAAACCTTTCTGCATTTCCTCCACTTAAGCGCCTATTACAAACACTTTATCACAACTGAAATCACACTGCAGAGTTCCTCCCACACATTCGACCCGGAGCACTTAATATCGACTAATTTAGGGAAGCCTGCTGCAGAAACCAGTGCTCCGTAGAAAAACGAAATGACCTCATGTGATTTTTAGTTCGCTTGGTCCGATTCCCCAAAGTGCAAAGGCAGATGTTGTTGTAGAATCGCTGTTTGTTAACAATTAGGAGCATTATTCGATGACACAATAATCGTAAGGTAGTTATGGCAAAGTGTGCGATGCAGATGTGCGTTTAACGGTCTCTGTGTGAGATAAAATCTTTGGAAATATTCCCTGAAGTCATTTTGACCCCTACAGGTGGTTCCCTGTGTCTTTAATAATGTTTAGTGCGGTGTGCAGTGGTGTGAAGGCCTGTAATAACTGTATATGTCAAACTTAACAGTATCCAGGGCGCAAATAACTAGTTTCCTGACAACAGCCCTGGTACATGATTGGAGATTATTCTATGTAATTTACCCCCATAATGCATCTATCTTTCACGCCCATCACACAACCGTCTACACCGCTCTGCAAACCAAACATGCAAGAAAAATTCTCCCATGTTTGGTGCAATGGCAGTCTGCTCACCACTTCATCTAAAACTACTGACATTTGGGACAAAGGAAGGATGAAGGATCTCTAAATATCATATCTATATCATATAGTATCTGCTTGAAAAAATAAAAACTGAATCAGCATATGAAAGCATATATCCCTTGCAAGGAAAGGTACTGTGATGGGAGACCTCTGGGAACACCAGGTGCCACAGTGGGCGGCTGTAAAGTGCCAAACTGTCGTTGTGTGCTTAGGCAAGACACTTCACCCGCATTGCCTAGAACGAGTCTTATGTGTGTGTGAATGGTTGGTGGTGGTTGGAGACGCCGATGGCACATACTGATTGCCTCGCTTCTGTCAGTGTGCCCCAGGGCAGCTGTAGTTTATCACCACCATATGGAGTGAAAGAATAAGGACATGTGAAGTGCCAAAAAAGCACTATATTAAAAGACCGTTACAATAGTCATTAGGATGATGATTCTGTTACAATATTATCAACCAATGTGATCGTATCAATTTTAAAAGTATGAAACTTAGGTCATCAGAATGTAACAGGACTTTGGAAAACAGGCTCCGTCACAAGACCCTACCATTATCAAGGGACAATTTAACATATTTAAGACTATGAGATTGACCATACAGGCGAACGATTGTCTGGCCCCAGGAACTCTGTATTAATGATCACATGAATCTTTGATGAATCTTTTCTACAGAGACTCTGTGTTGTCCTTCGCAATGGTGGCTTTTCACTGCAACTTGGCTTTGAAAGACAAGAGATTTTTGCCAGCCGATGGCCTGTGTTTATCTATAAAGTGCATTTTTCAGACCAAGGTCACCCAAACAGCTTTACAATGTTCAAAGTTCAGATATTTTTCCATTCTTTCTACACTGTGATGACAGAAGCGAGAGGCCGAACACACTGGCATCAAAGCCTCCAACCAACACCATCCATTCACACATGCCGCCCAGTTGTTTTTTTTTTTTTTTTTGATGCAAACAAAGGCATGGCGCCGTGGCAAGAGCTCTGGTGTGTGTCGTCTGGTGCACACTGGGGTAGTCTTGCACAGTTTTTCCAATGTGGTTTTACTGCAAATGGCAAATAAATGAATCTGATCTGAATCTGATCTGATCAACAGAAAGTCTAGTAAAAGTTCAATGTTGTGAAGAAAAATCAGACCACAACATGCTGTCTTCATCTTATCAACAAACATGTTATCTTTAAGAAAAGAGAGCCCTGTGAGTCGCTATTGTAAGAGCTGATTGGCTGAGTGAGGGTGGTCTTTAAAAGTATCTAAGAGCAAAATGCAAATGTACATGCATGTGAAAACTAGATAGAACCTTCTTTTTTTTTAGAGCAAGGATCTACTTAAACAAATGTTATGAGACAGTTGAAAATTTTTAAGATTTGAAAGTTTAAAGCTTTAAACACATACAAATAAATCTCTACAGATTTGAGAGACACATTCCAAAAACTCACAGAACACGCCGGACTAAGTGGTGTCAAGAAAATGTCCCAACCTTTCAAAAGTGTGTAAAACCACCAGTCTTACCGCTGCATACGTGCTGTAATATCTCATTTCATATCCCGCCCTCAAGTATACGGTTTATTTGAACAACTGAAATGTGGTTTACACAATTTAGCAACGTCTGTCAATCCGAACCAATTGTAATAAGTGAAAAACCACTGCCTTCGCTCTCAACTACATATGCAGAAGTCGTGATGGCAACTCGCCGTGTACTTTCTCTTCTCCAAGCAGCCCTGAAGACATGCAGATCCAAGTAACTATGATCTGTGGTGGAGCAGCAGGGGACCGTAGCCCTTTCCCCCCTCGCTAGCCTCCCACTGGAGCAATAATATAATCAAAATAGCATTATGCAGTTTCAAATTAATATCAAATCTCGGGGAATCTGGATTAGCAGGATATACGAGCCCAGAGTTATTGGAAGGTATCGTCTCTGAAGGTAAAATACGGGTCACAAGTCTCAGGGAGTGGGTAATTTACTATGTGTATTCTGAACAGGCTTTACTGTATATAGGCCTTTTTTTTTGCATATTATTTTATGACAGTGAATAAAATGGATGGGTTTCCTCGCATGAACCTCTGCAGTGATGTTGTTATTCCGATGTTCTGCCAAGCACTTTGTTTGACACCAGCTGACAGTGTAGGGAATAATATAGTGTTTTATTACAGGATAAAGTAAAACAGGGCGAATCACTGTGGTAAAGAAGGACAAGCATATTCATAGTGAAAACCTGGAGTTGTATTGAAGTACTTTTCATTTTATAGCACACCTTAATTCATTTAAAACATGTTTGGAAATTATCTGGATTGCTGTATCTGACAGTATGTACCAGTTTCTGCCAATATCCAGCAACTTTACACTGCTACTAAAGGACTGGAGCAAGTCTTCTGACTCTAAACCTTTTCATAATAATGCAAATCTGACATCTGTTTAGGGACTGTTTGTAATTTTCTCATATGTCTCCATGAACAAAATCTTAAAGTGGAGTAATTCTTACAATGAACATGTCCACCATGTTTAGTTGATTTAGTAGATTTACAGATGAACCTTTCCAGATGACAGATTATCACATTTTGTTAGGCATTTTTACACATGTTTTACTGCAAATGGCCAATAAACTGAATCTGTCTCAATCAGAGAGCAGAATGAGGGTCATTTTGGTTGCCAGGTTGCCAGGTTGTGAGATTTAGTTTGTCTTGGCTCTAGTATTTTTTATATATATACACATTTTATCAAACAAACAAAAAATAACCGCAAAAACACTGCAAATATTTAAAGGAAATCAGGTACAACTAAGTAGTCGTACATAATATACAGAGTTTGCACCGTTACTAGCCAAGCCTCTGCATGTAGATTACACCAATAATCAGGAAGATTCTGGCGACAAAAGTTGGAATAATGTTGTTGTGTTGTGACCACTAAGAATGCATAGTACCTACAGCCCGTTTAATATACATACTCATCTACACTTCTGATGTGGGATGGATTATCTCAGCAAAGGAGAAGAGTTCACCAACATTGATTTAGGCGTATTTGCGAACAAGATGTGTATAAAAAGAAAAGTTTAATCTTTAGGTTGAGTTGATTGAAAATAGGATCAAACACAAGTGTTGTGTGTTCAGTGCATTTGAACAAAGACAGACTCTCACCATGTGACCATCACGTCTGTGCGAGGCAGGCGGCACTGTCTGTCTTCAGGGTTCAGGATTCTCGGCGTCAGGAGCATCTGAGCCTCCACTGAGATCACAGCTTGAGCCCTTTGGACACATATCTCACATTAGACTAAACAATTTCAGATTCATTATGAGATTAAGCAAAAAATGTCTGGTAAAACGTTCTCTCACCTGTACACGGACACTTCACCTGCACCGAACGCCCCGACAATGAGATCTGGAAGGAGATAAAAGAGGAGGAAATGACAAAAAGTTCACTATGGGGCTTCAAAGACATAGCAGCAGATGGGACTGATTTCAAGGCAATTCTCATCAAACACAGACTTCTTAATATAACGTTCACAGAAACCGTAATCTCATTGGTCTTTTTGAGTCCAAACTCTCTTCACACAAAAAGAATGTGGCTCTACTATACCAGACAAAAGAAGGTAGATTCCTTAGTAATAACATCGCTAACCCACTATGGTCTAGTATAGAAGAATCTTCCTAAACCAAAAATAATCTTTTTACATAACTTGCTTTGATGCTTCAAACCGAATCTGTGATAGTCTTTCACACCATTGAGGGCATTTCATGGGAATGTGGCAAAATGGAAAAACCAACAATTTGCAACTGTTAATGTAAAGACACAAGTTGTAGCATGACTTAAATTTAAATACCAGAAACACAAGCTTATTCAATAAAAAAGTTGTTTAAATACTACAATACTACAATACTATATTTAACGTTACTAAAACAGGCTTTTTTAATACCAGGGGTGAGGTGATCTAGTAAACAGTGCAAATAAAAAACAAGACTAAGCACTTGACAGTAAATTATTCATTCACTCCACCCACTGTTGTGATAAGCCTTTACTGGTAGCCACAGCTGCCTCGGGGCGCATTGACGGAAACAAGACTGAAGTATCGCAGGTAATTGGGAAACCTTTTCTGACATTCCAAACAATGTACAAACTGTGTGTTGAGCTGTTATCGAAATAGGCATAAAAAGGACATTTGTTACTATAGTTAATATAAATTATGCCTCGTCTCCGGTTTGCATCCTATTGTACCATATGTAAGTAAGTAAGTAAGTAAGTAAGTATTTATTTATATACCGCCTTTTCACTGCAGATCTGAGTCTCAAAGCGGTTTACAATTGTTAATTTTTTGGGCATTTGTCTCTCACTCCACACAGATGGGAGCGGGGAGAGTACAGGAGGCGCATGCTAGAACTATTGGACATATTTTTAGTGGTAGGGGAAACCGGAGTACCCGGAGGAAACCTACGCAGACACGGGGAGAACATGCAAACTCCACTCAGAAAGGCCCTGGTCCGACCGGGATTCGAACCCAGGACCTTCTTGCTGAGAGGCGAGAGTGCTATCCACTCAGCCACCGTGCCGCCCTGGACTAAATTCCTCGGAACGCCGGATGGATGGGAACGCCACATCACATTCCATTGCCGTTAGTGCGTTTCTCAATACTCACATCGTTTCCCAACAACTCCTAATTGTAAGCAGCCACTTGTTTTGACTAAATGTGACTTTTTAATTTGTTTTCAAGGCTTTTTGTGATGAAGGCGCTCTTTTAACTGGCACTGCGATATTTTAAATAGAGCTGGAGCACTTAATAGCTGTGGTTGGGGGGACACATACCAGTTACATGTGTCTGTGTGTGCGTGTGCGTGTGTGTCTGTGTGTGTGTCTGTGTGTGTCAGACAGAGACACAAACACACAAGAACTGATTAAAACAATGTGAAACTGCAGAGAGCTGTTTAATCAATTCAAGACATCAGTGCCAGATGCTCCCACACTGACTTGTATGGACTGTCTGTAGATTGTGTTCATGAGGCATCTTTAAACCATATTACACTTTTCGACTTTCTATACATTAAACATCATTACAGTATTATTTGGCCTTCTTACAAGTCGCTTTAGTGAGAGAGCAACCTTTCTCTTTGATTCTCGAGAGGCAGTATTGTCACACATGTGCTCAGGATGGACTGTGTAAAGTGAAGAAGCGCAAAATACGGGACCTTTAATAAAATAATATGAAGCAATATCTGTGTTAGTTTCAAAAGTTCTCACATTGTCTCAGAACGTACAAACACGTCTTCACATCCTCAAAGTGAGTGGTGTCGAGCTGCAAAAGCTGGGCCCAGCTTTAGAGCGGGGTCAGAGTGGACTCGGGTCGCAGACTGACAGGGTTTACCACGACTACCACACAGACTCGAAGAAAAGTCACATGACCTCATGCAAACTGCACAATACTCAGAAGAAAATAAATGATGTATAAAACGTTTAGAGCCGGGCCCACGCGAGCCAGGCCCTTGTGAATACTGATCCCTTGTCTTGAGAACATGTACTTTAACCTTTAATATTTTAGAATGTTAAATAATTTGTTCAGTCAAAATTATATGGATAAACATTAACAATGGATGCAGACCTGGACTAGTGAAACACCCCCATCTGGTGGTAGCAGTGCGAGATTCAAATAATAATAATAATAATAAGAATAATAATACATTGGTTTTATATAGCGCTTTTCAAAAACTCAAAGACGCTTCACAATTCAGGACACACGCACACACACACGTTTAGACAGACACACAAAACTAAAAATCAAAAGCAGGAAAGAAGAGTCCAAAGCTGAAACTAAGAGTCATATTCTTGGAGGAAGAGGTGAGTTTTTAGCTGTTTTTTGAAGGAATTCTGAGATTCAGTTTCTGAGATGAGGGGGGAGAGAGTTGCAGAGAGTGGGAGCAGAGATGGCGAAAGCTCAGCCCCCCAAGGTTCGGTGCTTGGATGTGACAGTGAGAGTGAGGAGATGTGAGTCTGCAGATCGGAGTCGACGGGAGGGACTGTAGGGCTGTAGAAGTTCAGTGAGGTATGGAGGAGCGAGGTTATGAAGGGCTTTGTAGGTGATGAGGAGGATCTTGAAATGGATGCGGTGTTTGATGGAGAGCCAGTGGAGTTTATGAAGGACAGGGGTGATGTGTTCTCTGGAGAGGGTCTGCGTGATGAGGCGGGCGGCAGAGTTTTGGACATATTGCAGTTTTTGGAGATCAGATGAAGGAAGGCCGTATAAAAGACTGTTGCAGAAGTCTGGTCTGGAGGATATGAAAGCATGGATCAGGGTTTCAGCGGCGGTGGAGGACAGATATGGGCGAAGACGGGCAATGTTTATACGATGAAAGAAGGCAGTCTTGGTGATGTTGCGGATGTGGGGCTTGAAAGAAAGGGTGGGGTCAAAGATGATTCCGAGGTTTCTGATCTGAGCAGACGGTGAGATGGTGTGGCTGTGAAATATAAGTATAGCATGACACGATATAATTGGTATAATTGTAAATATCAGGATTTTACAGGGAAAATTCCTGAGACTGATGTAGATTAGTGTGCATTTTTCGTATTTCTTCCACAAGATTAACCCAACCTGTAAAGAATTATAAGATTCAATAGGATTTTCAGATGGTCATTTCATCAGGTAAATGTCACTCTTCTCCCATTGAAATTGATGCATAAAATCATATATTGCCATAAAAGAAATCTGATTTAGCTTGAGTTTAGCTCGATGTAAGCAGCTGTTTACGATAGCATGCGTTGATTACTATTTAAAACACTGTGGTCACATGCAGACTTGTTTGAGACGCTGTAACCTGCCAGACTAATCTATTTGAATTCTCCCAGTGTCTGTTCCTCTCCGGTGTATTTAAACAGAAAGAGACTAATTGAAACTGAGACTGGGACATCTGTTTCTGCCTTGGCCCGAGCGTCGCCGAGTCCCCCTCAAACCACAACATTAAACATTTAGCTGTATGTCGCGGTGCTGTGAAGTGGATGTGGGGAGTCTATAGGAAAGAGTCAGGCTGGAGGAGGCCTCAAGATGTGGCTTTGTGGTGCTGTTAAAGAGGTAAGAAAGATGGAAAAACAGATTGTAGGTAAATAAGGGGAAGGGTGAATGGAAATAAATGCCAGGGAGGAATATGTCATCTAAATTTTTCAGATAAGATATGGTTTGCTATTTCTCTTTTGAGATAAGGAGTGCTTAAAGGATACATAACATGCAAACTGGACCTTTGGATTCTTCCATATCTTAGTAATCTAAATTACAAAAGGCAAGATGTCATTGCTGATCACCGCCACCACAATAGGTCTATTGTTTTTAAACTTTATTTGACGATTGAAATTTCTGAATCTCCAATATCAAGATCCTAACTTAATTTGTGGTCTGGGCAGAACCTGCAATTTCTTTGAAGAGACCATGTTTGACTGACGTTGCGTTGTGTAAAGGGGCAAAACCATAGACCGTAGAAGAAAACAACACATCGACTGCTGATGTCACCCATATTGTTTTCCTATTGCGGAAAAGGCGGAAAAGTAAATTTAACCAAGCTATCTCAAATAGGCTGCGCGAGCTGGAAACTGGAGTCAAACTGTTGCTTTCCTAACAACGACCTAACAACCAAAGGGAATGCCGATGAAGTTATAACTTGAGAACATAGCTTTTGAGCTTAATGCACTGTCCCTGCACACTAAGCGCTAAATTTTGGGAATAGAAGCCACTGGATTGGTCATTGTTTGCGAACATAACTGGATTAACAAAGACAGAACAGGAACAAAAATGGTGAGTGCAACAAAAACTTTTTTCAGGTGATTGAGCCAAAACGAGTTGGAGCAAAACTTTGCCTATGAGCACTTCACTATCAGGCTTCATGGAGCTAGTAGGGTAGCATTGTCAAAACAGTCTTTGGACAAAACGCAAAATAAATAATATATGAGCCTTGGGTGTCTTACATTCATTTCTCACAAAAAGGTCTGTTCCATGTTTAGGCTCGTAACCCTGAACCTCCATGACCGGTGGGCGGCCCTTCAGGAAAAGTGGGGCAACATGCCTCTGAAGACAGTAAATCAAATTGTGAACAGCATGAAATGTGATTGTCAAGCTGTAAATGATGCTCAAGGCCACATGACAAGTTATTGAGTTTAATGTTTTGTTGTTATTGTATACCCATCATAGTTGTTGGCTTTTCTTTCAATACTGTTTAATGCAGGGATATCAGCATTGCATGTTTAAATGTTTCATAGATTTCACCCGAAAGTAAACTATCCCTAACTTTTTGTGCATAGTGTATCAGGCAGACAGTCTTCTTTAACCAGTTTCTAGAAGAGAAAAATACAGAGACCATATTTCAACATCATAAAACAAGATGATGTTAAGATTGTAGAGTATTTATTACAGGTAATTCAGGGCAGACCTTAAAACAAATCAAAATGCGGTTCGATTATAGTATCTTAGGGTCCTAGAGTGGAGGAGTTGTATTTTTGGCTTGCAAACTCCAGTCTGTGAAGATCATCAGAGGAAAGGTGTGTTTCTGGCATACACACAGACTGGAGCAGTGGGACTACTTTCCTGCTACTGCTGAAATTCCTGATTCGATCCAAGTTTAGAAGTCAAAAAATGCAACCTACTTTTGGCATCTCAGTGTGAGTCCGATACAGCGGTTTGGGTTTCGCACTTGGGTTTGCGGCGAATGCCAAAACTGTGGTCACAAAGGGAGGGACGGAACGAGGTTAAGGACAAATGTATGGACTGTGTGGGATTTGAAAAAGAGGCCGTTTATTCAGAGGTGGAACCACGTTTTAGTTTTGTAATTCTCGACTAAGCCTGAAGTCCCAGTCAAATCAATCACTATCCTATAATTTGAGTTTCAAGTCTGCAAATGTACAGAAAAGGCTCATATTTAAGCAATGTGTAAGATCTACAGCAGAACCTGTCAAAGCAAATACATCCATCATACATAACAATATCTAAAGCTATAATAACAAACCCATTGTGTTTGTCATTGTCCACGGCTTTGTAAAAGTAAAAAAACAACATTGGTATAAACATTTAAAGGTGATTTGCCTGTATAATTATTAAGGAAACAGTATTATGCAAGACTTTTTTGCTCTTGTTAAAATGTTGTCCCTCATCAAAAACAGACCTGAAGTAATTTTTAGATCCATCCAGGCTAATAAGAAAAATAATAATGTATCTCTTCCCCATTCTGTCTAAAAGCTCCAGCCTCAGTCCTGTAATAGCATGATGTCATTAAACCACTATATGACTTCACGCTCAGAGTCGTTTTCTGCCTTTTAAAACAAAAGTATTGCCCATAAATTAGTTTTGGCAATTTCTCAAGTGAACTTAAGTTTATTACAATTGCCTGTCTGTGTTTGCAGCCAGTAATTTTCAAATGGGGAAAAAAACAAAACAAATTCTACCCTTCCCTCTGGTGGTAGCATAGGGGGTTACAGGCCGATGGCATTTTTGTACCCTGAGTACTTATTTCACTATATACTGATATGAAGATAATATTTCATAGTATAGAACATGAAAATACTGGTCATCATGGTATTTTTTAATGGACAAAACCACTAATATTTAATTTTTGATGCTATCTGTGATGTTAATGTTTATGATGAGGGTGATATTATTTATGTGAGGATTTCTGCCTTAAGTGATATGGTCTGTGAAGAACTTTGTTTTGCCCTGTGTAGGAAAAGCGCTGTACAACTAAAAGGTTGATTGATTGATTGATATTTATTCTTTAAGAGATTTACCAGATGCACTTTTTGTTTGCATTGTTGCTCTTAATATAATCCTCACAACAGTTTTTCAGATCATTACATGCGTGAGTCCTTTCATTTTCCAGCTCTTGCCAAAGTACCCTTTTGGCATGAGTAGAGTGTGTGTGACTGAGCAGACTGAGGCTAATTCAAATAACATCCACCGTGTTTTCCTCTCCATGTCAATCCTATTTCCTTACACACAGGAAAAGCCCTCCTGCCACTGTTGATTTGAGGTTTGTTCAAATGTGCTCAGACATATTGAGCTGTAGAGCCGCAGACCAGTGGACCCACATGCACTCCTCTATGGTTCATGTGCGAGAGTTGGCTGCCAAAGGCTCCTGGAGATAGAGACGGTTTTGAAAATCTATTTTAAATCAAGAAAATACAAATTTGAGAAAACATTAGATAGGAGAACCTTCATTTGTCCCGCAGTGGGGAGATTTCAATGCTGCAGCGCACATAGAAAACACAGCGAGTACACACAATATACAATGTAAGAAGCTGCAATGTTTCCAAGCTAGCTGTAGATGCTTAAATATCAATATATTGATGTACACGATTACAGTATTGAGTAAACAACTGTTAGAACGTGGCGTGGTGAGAACGAGCAATGCACTGATCCAGGTTTATCTGATGCCAATCTTGATACTTTGGCTTCATCTGCCGGTAACTTATGAAACAATCTCAAAGAAGGGACTGCAAATAGCGTTTTTCTTAAATCTCTGCTAACTTATAACAAATCTGCAAATTGTATTTTAAACAAGCAGTGGATCCTGTAAGTAACAACGGAACTTCTCTCTGAGTAAAAATTAAGTCTACTGTATGTAACATTCTGGGCCTGTTAACAGACGTATCATCAAAACAAAGGCCGACTCATTAAATTTATACAATGACAATTACAATATTGGCCCCGATAACAGACACAATCATCTCTAGATATTCTCATAACTGATGATAGTTGACTTTATTCTGATCTATTAAATAACGACCTGGAATAGCTTGTCCAATGCCAGGGCTTGTTGATGCAGTGATTATAGTTTACAGCAGAAAATTCACCTGGATCTGATTGATCAATTTTGCTTTATTAGTTGGTCTATCTTCAAAATCATATTTTTTCAATTACGGGATAGGTCAGTAAAGTCCAGGAGTATCCAAACAATTTTCACCAAAGGTCCCATAACTAGCAGGCTATATTAGAAAGATGTCCCCACAAGAAAAATAAGATTCAAGATTCAAGAATGTATTCACTATTTGCAGAAAATAGGCAACCAGTGTGTGCCATTGGCCCCCCGACCACCATCAGCCATTCACACACACACACACACACACACACACACACACACACACACACACACACACACACACACACACACACACACACACACACACACACACACACACACACACACACAAGACTTATTCTAGACAACGTGGGTGAAGTGTCTTGCCTAAGGACACAATGACAGTTTGACACTTAACAGCCGCAGCCGCCCCACTGTGGCACCCGGTGTTCCCAGAAGTCTACCATCACAGTAATAACCAGACCCTGCCCTGCACAGCTTCAGAGATCTGACATCATCCAGCTTTCGCATACAGATATGGCTACATAATGAATAATCCAATACCATTCTACATAATCAACTCTCCAAAAATAATATTAGCTCTGTATCAGATCCAAACACAAACATGAATCCTACTTTAGCCAATCGTATACATTTGTTACTATTGTGTTACAAATCCATATCAATCAATCCACATCGATTCCAAACAATGGTCACATTAGAAAGTTGTGACACCACCCAAGTCCACAGATATTCCACAACGACAGAAGTCTTAATAGGTCTCAGTAAATGGGGCTGCTGCTTGTAACTGATCTGGCCTGTACCTGTGTGTGTCTGCTGAGAAAACATGCTCCACGCTGAGTTTAGACAGACTGTCAAGCTGTCCTGGCCTCATGCTCCCACTGTCTGTTTGGGGACGCGGCTCAGTGACCAAAGGGCAAAAGTCAACGGCACTCGGTGGAGGTGTTGATTTTGCTTTAAAACAAAAAAAGAAAGAGACGGCTGCGTGTTTTTTTAGATTTTTAGAGACTGCAAATTTTGAGGTGGCCATTGCAATCTACAAACTACGTGGTATTATGAGATTGTTGTTAAGCTGTATAGAGCAGGCATGTCAAACCCGGGTTTGTGGACCAAATCTGGCCCGCAAAGACAATTGTGTTCAACTTTATGTTTGGTCCAGTTTTAGTTAAATCCCAAAAATTAAACACATTTTGATTAAAAAAAAAAAGTCATGTCAAAAAAGCTTCACAATTTAAAAAACAATTATACTGAAAGGAAATCCCTACCATTCTTTAGGTCCCCAGCCGTTTCCCATTCATAATAATCCGCCCCTGACCACAATGAGTTTGACACCTCTGCTTAAAAAGTGCAAAAGAAATTGTAGCAGCAATTTATTCATGAATGAATCATTGAATCATTAATCATTGAAGTGTCATGTGCACAACAGCCCACATGAGTTTATATGACATTAACTCATTGACTGCCATTGACGTATTTGTCTGAGACCCTCTATTCGACTGGGGATTACAGGACAACAAAAACAGCTAGAAACAAACTTATTTTTGCTGATCAAAGTAGGAATCCAGTCTTTAATAATCTGGCTTCACATTTCACATAGTCTTAGGAAATAATTTTCTGTGGGTCTTGAGGATCAGTGAAATCATCAAAAATGGCTGATAGTCAACGAGTTAATACAAAATAGAAGATGTTCAATCTTCAACAATCATTTGTCATTAACTCTGTGCTGTATCTCAGTGTCCAGACCTTTTCCATAACAGTGACAAAAAAACATATCAGTTGATTTTCCAATAACCAACATAAATTTCACCAACAGCCAAAACAAATCAGGATTTTTCTTTAAAACTATCTCATACAAATTATTTCTTAAATGCAACAGGCAGAAACACAAAACAATGACATTCACTTAATCTGATCAATACATAAAATGGATTTTCAGTCCAGGGACTATGGATGAAAACTAGAATAGTAACTACAGTACATTATACACTTTTAATGTGCAGTGTCCCTGTTCAAATAAATAAATATGTTTAGATGGAAGTGCAATTGTTTTGTGAGTTACCAGCTCCCATTTTCCATAGGTTTACCTCTGTATATTATTTTTTTCATCAAATAAAAAAGAAAATGAGTCTATGTTGCTTGTTTTAGAACGTGAATGACCACCTCAAGTAGAAAAAACAGTAAACTAGTGCTCTCGGCCAGCCCTTCTGTTACCACCAGAGGGAAATTACCGACTGCCAAGAACAACATGTGATTATAAAGAATGTAATTTCACCTGAGAACTTACCAAAACTAATTTTAGGGGAAAAAGAAAAAAAAACTGCTGAGTGTGAAGCCATAGTGGTACTATGACATCATAATATTACAGGACTGAGACGGGAGCTTTCAGACAGAAGGGGCGGAGTTACACGTTTGTGCCAGAAGTTCCTCATATCAGCATGAATGGATCTAAACACAGCTCCAGGTCTGTTTCTCTCAGAGGGAACAATGTTGTACATGGTATTAAGCTTTAAAGAGACAAGCTTGAATGATATGTATTGTTTAGTAGGATTTGCCATTATTTTAAAAAAGACATTTCTCATAAGGATGATTTATATTTGTTCAAGTAATATTTCAAATCAAAATAAAAGCAACTTTGAGAGATTATTGTCATTATTTTGACTTCCAACCAAATAATACAGTACATTCTCGTCTGAAGGGAGTCAAGAGCTTTCAGCGGGAGTGGAAATGAAACGGGCTTTACTCTGGCATGCCTTTATACAAATTGGTTTAAGTGGACTTAAATGTAAACTACTCTGGACATTGTTTACGTTCATCTAAGTGGCAGACACATGCTAATATAGTTTGTCTTGCCCCATAATTTAAGTCCTACTTTAAAACAAAACATTACACTGAGCAATAAATCTGACTCCTACACTGCCAAACCTCGACTCTCCCCAACGCTGGACTGGAGAAACGGTTGGAACTGGACAAACTGACAGAATCATGTGCTTATGCAAAAAGATGTATTTTTCAGCAACAGAGCTATAATTTCTTGAATAATGGGAAATATTTTGACCACGAGAGACATGTGGGCACTAAACAAGATTGATTCACAAAAGTAACCAAATAACGATAAAAACACCAAAAAACTCCAGGTCTCTCATCAGAATCCACAGGGTTACATATGAAGGTGATACATTTCAAGTAATTTAATTCTCCACCAACTCATTATCGACCTAAACAAGTTACAGCAGGAGTTCAAAAATTTCCCAAAATTACAAAAAAGAAAACTTCTAAACAAGGCAAATTTTGACCAATTTTTTAGGTAAATTTCCATGGCTCTAAGTGTTTTTCTCTTTGGATTTCATTTGTTTGAACTGTTTGATTCTCTGATCTGTGTTGGCGTAGCAACGGTTTTGTTAAGTCCTACAAGATAAATACTGTTGTGATTTAGAGCTATACAAAAATAAATTGAATTGAATTGAATCAAATGACTAGTATCAAATTATTGTTGGGATACAATAAGTCCAAATGCAGGGTCTTGTGTGTCCCATTGAGTGGCCCTAAACTTTTGCTTTGTCTGTTTAGAGCCGGACCATAGAGCAGGCACAAAGCATCTTGAGCTTTTGTACTTCAATAAGGGACTAATAAAAGAGTTTGACACATTTTAAAAACACCCAAATGACACATATTAAACATCCCTCCCCCCGATCTGCAATAGCTATAGGACCAAAAGGAATATGCCACTGAGTGATTTTCTCAAAAGTTAATTTACGTCTGTGATTACATTTTAAGTGTGAAACCAGTATGTGATATACTGTAGACTACATGTACAGATACATGTACAGTAACAGTGTGTCAAGCCATTGTTTGTGACACTATGGCTTCCAGTCCATTGTCAAATTGTTTTATTTGGGTTTTTTATAGCTGTGAGCAAAATATCAACATTAAAACAAAAAAAAAGGCTTGATTTATCTTGCTCGTGTAATGGATTTGTCATATACAGTATTAGTAGCACAATTTTCAGTGTTTCATCTATACACAGAGAATCAAACATAACTGATCCTTTTATTCACTTAATTTCGAAAAAAATAAAATCTCTGCGCCTCAGACCACTACATCTCTGGTCTGGGTAACTCTCTCACAGCTCTGCACATGTCCTGGTCAGTCCTGGACACATCTCCCTGTGACTTCGACTTTTGGTTAGTCCCCGTGGTGGTCTGTGTTCCCCTCCAATATCTGCAAGGCTAACATTTTGTGATATTGATATTATTATAAGCAACAGTCTGGAGAGGAATGCCAAGGAAACTGGGTTGACAGACAATTCTAAAGTTGCGATACGTAGTTGCGCAACGGTTTTTGTAGCATAAAAAATGTATCATAAAATACTTGTAAATTTTCCCTCTGAAAGTTGGTCTAGAGCTGTGATAGAGTCAACAAAAACAGATCCAAACCATTTTGAGGGCGTGAGATAAGGTCTTAAATATTGAGTGCCACTGTTTAGTTACTTTTTTTTATAATAACACACCTAGTTTTTTAGTACATAGATATTTATTGGAACAAGCACTTCATATCCCTTTTTGAAGCAGGAAACAGAAGCAGCCCTAACGCAGCGGTTATTAAGACCAGGAGGCGGTTCTTGAGTGCGTGAAGCAGTAGTAATGACATTGGCTGCTGACAGGGGCATTTGGTGGCACTAGCAGGCCCCAGACGTGAGCTCTTTCATGGGGCACTGATCAAACCACGCTCTCCCTTTGAACAGTGTGACTTTACTGCCGTGGTAATGACACAGCAGGCGCGCGACTCGCACTTCCGTTGCTCCGTAATGACAGACGGAGCACTCCCCGTGTGAGCCGCCCCGGACTTTTCACCGGGCTTCCTCAACAAAAATCCCAAATATAACACCGCCAGCCTGTAATACTCCATTACCACTATGGGTTCTAATGTGACAGACGCAACTAAAGGATTTCCATTGGACAGTGGTGGGAAGTGTCGAGGCTCACTTTGGTAATTAACAAGCATCCGTTTCTAATTGTATCCTTAATGTGATATTCTAAGGAAATTGGAGTAAAAAAGTTAAACAATTTCTTTGACGCATGGAAGTAGGAAGGGGTGTGCAAAAAAAGGTTATACAGTAGATACAGTACTACTGCACAATATAAGGTCAGGTTTTTATGTTGTAATTTAAAACTAAACAAAATTGATAAAACAAAGCTGATGGAGATGTATTTTTCTCCCATTCCAAGGGAGACATTTCTTGTATATTTCCAAGATAATTTTTTCTTGTGAAATTAAGGGAGTCAAAATGTTCTCAAACTAAGAACATTTAGCCAAATTTGAGCAATTTGTGACTTCTATTTCATCACTTTTTTTAATGTGCTCACAACATGACTTAATGAAGAGGGATTTTGCATTGTTGACACATAATGATCAAAGCATAACATACCAACAGTACAGTACATCGTCAATGTCATGTCATTGGGTCATTATCTACCCCTTTATTAATCCATTTCTGGGTTGAGGGGGGGGGGTGGCAATCAGAGCTGCCACCCAAGTCTCATTGCACCTGTCCCTCGCTGATTCTCCTGCAGGTGGTGGGTGCACGGGAAGATGCATAGTCAATGGGACAAGCACCACTCTCCTCCTTCACTCACAAGTTACAAGTTTTGAAAACGTATAAACAACTACGACATTGTTCTTGAAAATTAAGTAAAAAAGCTTTAAATTTGTCTCAATCCATAAATATATATACAAAATAAACAGACCATTTTCTCCAACACAAAAATACCCACTCCGCTCCTTCCACTGAAAGCCTCATACATTAAACTACATTTCAGCCTTGGTTGCAGAGCAGGCTTGGGGCCACAGGGAAATAATTCATTAAAACATCCAATTTATCTCCTCGGTGCGGAAACAAAGCCCTTGTAATAGATGGTGGATGCTTGCTATGGAAAAAGAGGCAGTAAAAGTGGTTACACATGCCTCCTATAGTTTTCCAATGTACTTTTTAAGATGTCAGTTCTCTGGGGGCCTACACCGCATCACACATATTAAGATGGGCTTGTGGACTGCGTGCTAAGGGCATGTCCGGGTAATATAGTGTAAAATCAGAAGGCAGAGGTGTGTGGAAAAGTCAGTAGGTGGTGTAATGCAAAGAGTAATAACATTTGAAAGTTGGCTTTTGTCTGCGTCGCTGAGGGGATATGGTTTTTAGGCTTCTGAATCTGCCAGACTACGAACATAAGGACAATCTATTATTTGGCCTTTTCTTGAGGAATATAAATCTCCAGAGAATGGACGTAGCGTCGGCTCATTGGCGCTCTTTCCTACACCCTTTGGGCCTGATGACTTGAACAGACAAAGGGAGGTTTTGAGAAATGTTTTAAGACTGTAATAAGATGTGCTGGACTGAAGGAATGTGCAAAGTCCATGGTTTGAACATTTGTGGATTTTCTTTTCGTCTGAATGTGTTTTAACTAAACGTGTGTGTGTGTGTGTGTGTGTGTGCTCTTAATGATACAGGTTAAAGCTGTGAAAATCGATCAATCATGCTGGCGTCTTTAACAGAAAATCTACTGCTAATCCTCAGAAAGAAAGCTCATGGTTTGAAGAAGAGTTTAGACTTGTGATTCACGGCAAGAAAACAGAGCCTTTCTATGTGACGTTTGCACGTTCTGTGAAGGTTTCCTCCAGGTGCTGCTGTTTTCCCCTACCACTGCAAAAACGTGTGCCTCCTGTATGACCACCGCCACTTCCATCACCGTGTGTGGAGTGAGAGGACAAATTCCTTCAACAATTGAATAGTCACAGATAAATGTCGTGAGAAAAATATTGGAAAGGCTTACAATTTGCCCTTTACCGAGTCATTTTTGAAATGCCAGCTTAATACTGCCATAAAAATACGGTTTTACCCCTTTTTCAGAAATACCTTTCAAATGTACTTGCCAATAACAAAACATGTTGAAGACTCTAGCAAGAGGAATACACTTTTTGACAAATTTTCAAAATGAAGATCTCTGTTATTTCAAATAAAGTCGTTTTTGACTCTAGACATTGTGCTGCGTTACAAAGTATCGCAAAAAGTTACAAAGAGAATTGTGCTTAAATTGTATTTAATGTGTTTAGAATATTGGAAAGGTTGTGGGGTTGAGTCTATTCCAAGTTGTTTTTTCTCTCTGTCTACAATGCAAACATGATGAAATATGAGGTAACAATTGCTTGGATCGAGTGTTTTTCATCTTAATTTGAGCACATTCTGACTGTCTTAAAACAAAATTTGCCAATGGGACAAAGTCATTTAGTCAAGAACTGTTGCTTTATTTTCTTATTCCAATGGAAACATTTCTTGTATATTTTTATAACATTGTCCCCATGTGACATCTTGTTTTAAGGCAGTCAAAATGTACTCAAATTGTGATATATTTTAAATTTGAGCAATTTCTAACTTATTTTTCATTACATTTTGTAGCTTATTAGTATCATTACACCTCAACTAAAGATTCATGTTTGCTCTTATGCTAAAATGTTTGCTTGCAAGTATTTAGTAGTCTGATCAGGTGAAATGTGTGATAGAAATACAAACAAGCTTTCATAGTGGTATTTACCAGGATACTGATTCTTGTCCAGGTCTTGGCCTCCGCGCAGAGTGAAGCCAAAGCCAGACAGGCCTGAACCAGGCGCCCTGGACCTCAGCTCTTGGCTCACGCTCAGACCCTGCGACGCAGCGTCTTTGTTCCCATTGAAGATAAAGACCCGTCCTCCTCTGTCGTCTCCTCCGAAGGGACATCCCACGGCCACGTCTGAAGAAAAAGAGAAAGATGGTCAGGACATCACTTGGATGATGGTCCCACAGAGGAATGGGCAGAGGAAGCAACAGGCTGCAGCCGTCACAGGAGATGGGAAAGAGCTTGACCCGTGTTTGCAACTGCTCTGGGGAGGAATGTTTTTGTCCTTCATCTGTTTCATTTGTTAAATCCATCATGCTGTATTTGCTGCTGTCAGTGTGAAAGATGTGTTCATTTGTTTATGGTTTTTCAAATTGCATGTTAACAAAGTCTGGATGTTCTAGTAAGCAAGGTATAAAAACACGACGAGACAACATGTTGACTGCTAGAGAAAGGTATGTGTTCATTCATCTGCCCAACGCTTATTTGATTTTTCAGTCAAAAAGGAAAGTTATGATAACTCAAGCTTTTAACTGGAGACTCAACAAGCAAAATCCCCTTTTTACAGCCTGTGACTAAATAATAGCTGTTATCCCTCGTTATTTACATACTCATCATTGTTTTGTGCTTCATGCAAATATATTCCCCTACCACAAAAACATGTACTAAAACTAATTTAATGTAATGTCACAGTTACAGTTCATAGAACCATTAGAGAATTGAAAGATTAAGGTTTAAACCCCTGTGGACATTGCATCTGTAACTTAGAAGTTATGGTTTCGTCCTTTGCATTAGTGTGGTTCCCCCGCTGTGAGGTCTCTGCCTCAGGCACCTTTGGTCCTGTTATAAGTGGTCTTCACGTCAGGAGGAGGTCTGCATGCATACTTGGGGCCTCCAAATACAGTTTGTACTGTGAATTGACCAATCAATTCACTTGACACTTGTAATGCTGTGTGACAGACAGCTGCTGTAACGTTTGTGTGGCTCTCAGACTCGCTCTCTGTCTACAAACCATGTTAATCAGACTGGGCCCAGCTTTCCTCCAATCGTTTCTACGTGTGTGTACTGTATGTATGTATATCATTTGTTGTTTAATACATCCATTTTGTGTCTTTACTACCCATCTGTGAAATTACAACTAAAACATGAAAACGATGTATTTAGAACAGTAGCTGCTCATTATACACACAGTTGACAAATTTGAAATGACTTATATTCTCCAACCATTGCTCCATTGACCCCACGTCACGCCCACTGTTTTTACCAACTGACTGAATATGGACGGTGGAAACTAATCTCTCATGTTTATATAATACATAATAAGCCATAAGCGTTATACATTTTAAAAAATATAGCAGGAAAAGCACTTTCTATATTATTATTATTATTAAATCTTATTTCAGTGACATACACGCTTATGTGACTACACCAAATTGGACGCAGTAAAAACTATACTGACTCAAGATGTCATGGTTATAGGGACTCTTTTTCCACAAATAGTAGTAGTAGAGTATCTCCAGGAGGATTAAATAATGTATACCACAGCTCTAAATGCCTAATTGTTTTTGATTTAAACTAAACTAACCCTGGTAATGCTTTTAGAGATGATGTGAGCTATTGCAACGCACCTACAACCTCCTAACTGCTCTTCCACTCTCAATCCATGATGTAAAAGTCGTCCAGAGCAGCTCTCTCAACACAGGACTCTGGAAAAACTCTTTTGGTGAATATCCACATAAACAATGCCCACACGCATCATGAGTCACGGATAACAAAACTGCAGTGAAACACATCCATTATCACCTGTCACTACTCGAAGCCACGCATTCCCTTCCCGAAATGAGCGTATTTCTTCAGCTGTTTACGATCTCATATTCCAAACACTACACACCAAACTCCATCACGCTTTTGTGCTTCGGGACTGTATCTCGACAAACACCTCTAGACATCCTGTTTGTGCCGGGACCCCGTCTCTTTGGGCCTAAACAACTGGTTCCACATGAAGCAGATTGTGGGGTAGGGAGCATAAACTGCAACCATGTGTCTGTGCGAGCGTGCGCTGAAGGGCCAATGAGCGCGCCAGACCTGCGTACGTAAGAGGTAGTGAGCATCTTCCAATCATGTGAAAGAAAGTCACGGGCAACTACAGCCTACGCAGAGCAAGACGAGAGGATCACCCACTGTGACAGAGTGAGAGCAGAGCAATGCCCGCTGATGTCACCTCCAGTTCACAGGCATGTATGGATATGGGGATTAGATTTGTAGCAACTATCAAAGTTCAGAGGACTCTCTCTGGTCTCTTTCTCTGACCTCTATGGCCTCTCTCTGTCTCTAGTGTCTCTCTGGTCTCTATAGAGCATGGGTGTCAAAAGCAAGGCCCGGGGACCAGATCCGTCCCACGAATGAATTATCTTGGCCCCCGAATGATATTTGATTAGTATTAGAACCAGCTGCGCAGAACCATAAGAAAATATTGGATTATTAATTTAATATTCAGGGCATTTGTTTTCCCTTTGAAGGAAGTTTGTTTTTGAGCCTGTTGACAAATGTTTTCACTTGTAATGACTGATAGAGCCACAGAAATATTGGATTATTCATTTAATAAAATACGGCTCACTGTGTAAGGTGAGCCTTGCTTCAATAGGTTTTATTCAATCATTTTAATATGTTAACATTAAACCAGTCCGGCCCTTGGCAAATTGGTTTTTTGGCCTCTGATGTATTTAACTTTGACATCCCTGCTATAGAGTCTCTCGGGCCTCTTTCTGGCCCATCTCTGGTCTCTATCTCTCTCAAAGTGTCTCTCTGGCCTCTCTGATCTTTCTCTGGCCTCCCTCTAATCTCTTTTTCTAGTCTCTCAAAGATCTCTGCTGCGCCACAACAACAGACCATGCGTTGCTGCAACGCGGCAGAGGCAGTGGGAACGACGACATGACGCATCCAGCAAACGCAGGAGATGAATATTGTTGAACTTTTTCCACCTGACATCCGTGTGGCAACCCATGAGAGAGCAGCAAAGGGGTCATGAGGACAAAAACCGGTCAGAGCAAGAAGACGACACACGAAAACGCGCAAATCTAGAGCCAAACCAGGATTAAACCAGGACTAAACCAGGGTTACACCAGAACTGACAACAGGGGACACAACAGTGCTTGAGAACATATGCCTCCAGCCTGAGTTCTCATTCTGTCGTGAGTGTAAACAAGTGCTTCTAACGAGTTTGCAGACACGGAAGTACCAAATAATAACATCATACATCCATGGCGCTGCAGATACTGCTGTAATATGATATTTCTGGAGGGTCCTGGGACACAGAGACATTGCGGATCTGCACTCATGGAGGAGAACTATATACATAAAGCTGCTAGCTTAACGGTTAGCATCAAAACCCGCCCACCACTTCCGCCCTGCTTCACAGGGCAGCACAGCAGATTTTCTAAACAAATGCTGCTGAAATTCAGTGGACACCTGTCCTTGCATCCATCAACGCGCGGCCATGCTGCAGCGGTGTGAACACAGCTTAAGAATCCAGAAACATGTTACTAGAAAAAAGGATACAACTGCAGTTGTATCCTATCCTATCCTGCATACTATGACACAGTGACAATAAGTTTAAAGAAGGTTTTCCCTTTTTCTTGTTGCTTTTGTAGTAGTTTAAACCCAAGCTCCATTGCCCAGATAATTCCCCGTTTACCCCCTCTACACAGGGTTCTTGAGTTACAGTGTGGATTGTTTTTTTTTGCTTTTCCTAATTTGTCATGCATAAATGATTGGGCAGCAAACTACAGGCATTTTGGAACGAATGAAAGAAAAATCCACTGCATTTGTCAGACTTCATTACATTTGTCTCTTGTTTCCTTTGGCAATGATTTTAGTTTGATATTCAGATTAATATTTTATCAAATACTTACTTCTTATGTAAGTCTGAGTTCACAATTATACAGTAGACCAAAGAACAACGCACATTCTGTCTTTATAACATAGTTTTCTGCATCTTGATAATCATTTCATTACCTCCAACAATGAGGTTGTGTTTCTGCCAGGTGTTGTTTGTTTGTCTGTTACATGTAGATAGTTTGCACTATGACTCAAAATGTTATATGACATTTTCAGGAAAGCTTATGGAAAGAAGACAATGGAACAAATTATTAGATTTTGGAGGTGATTCGAGGCCCAGTTTGGATCCAGGATTTTTTTTTTTACCGAATAGAACTACGCCTCTTTGCTGAGATCTGTGCTCTATAAGTCCTTTTCTAATTAGTATTTTTTATGATTTTAGAACCGGGTAGACAAAGGAAAGATAACATATGTGTATAAAACAAATATGACTTATTGTCCCGGTGTAAAGTCTAAGCTGCAAATATCTTGACAGACAAAAACAGGACTTACAATAAACCTCAGTAGTAAGAAGGTAACTTAATAAGTAAGTAATCTTTATTTATATTGCAACCAAGGTCACACAAAACGCTTCCCAATGTTTTGGAGTACCTATATTACATAAAAAAGTCTCAAGCTGAAAAGTACAAATGACTTGAGCATAGTAAATTACATGTTTTTAATCTACAGTAATCAGAAACTACTCTGAAAGCAGGATGCATTAGAGAAGCCGATTAACAAAGGAGGCGCGTGCCAAATGAAATCATCTTAAGTGACAGGATGGCTCCGTTGACAGTCAATAAAAGCGTGAAGCAGAGGAAATAGACTTTTGCTTTGAGGATATTTCTGAGTGGAGGTGACGACGCAGACGAGAGCAGAACAATGTCATCACAAAGCCTCAGCCTGTCAGCGATCGTTCCCCGACACAAAGAAAAGAACAGACGGATATATTTAAAAACGCTGAAAAGTCAGATGGCAGAGCTGCAGCGGTGACCTCATGAGCTATCGCAGAGGCCCAAGCGTTCATTTGAATACAAAAAACAGCAAAAAGTAAGCAAGTACGTAAGTAATCTGTATCTATATAGCGTATTTTTAGAGACCAAGTTCACCCAAAGCGCTTTACAATGTTACAATGTTTAAAAACATGCCAATGTTGAATGTGTTTAGGGCAATAAAAAGACTTCCATTATCTAAAATATTTACAAATTCAATTAGTTTTACAGATCAAAGTTCCCAGAATTCTGAAACTACTAGAGCTGTCAGAGCAGAATTTTACTTTCAAATTAATGGAGCCATCAAAATGACTTTTACTTACGTCTTTGACATTTGGACCCTGTAGCACTCACTCCTCCTGTTATTGAAAAGACTGCTCTGCTCTGCCTCACATTTGAAGAAATAAAATAAATGCATACATAATAAATAAATAAATAAAAACAAACTACATACAGATATCACTATGAAAGGAAAACCAAAAATGAACAAAGCTAAGAGTACACTGCAAAAAGTTGTGAAAAATAAGTCAAAAATTGCTCAAATTTAGCAAAATGTATCATAATTTGAGCACATTTGTTTTAAAACAAGATTTGCCAATGAAACAAGCAAAATGATCTCCTTTAAATAAGATTAATGGCTTTGTCCCTTTGGCAAATCTTGTTTTAAGGTTTCAGAATGTATTCCAATTCAGATAAAAACACTTGATTCAAGCAGTGTTATTACTGTACACTTCCAAAACAAAAAGCCGTCAATTTGACTGCTCTGGGAGTTCTTGTGTTGAGTACGGGCTGGCAAATCCACTTAAATCATTTTGTCAGTCGTGGGATGTTTGTATGTTTAGTTTTGGGGCCGTGGTTTGGAACGTTGGGGAGCCACAGTCCAGGAACTTTAGTCACAGCCCAACCTTTGCAGCTTTACTGGTTTTTGTGGTCGTCTATAAACTGTAAAAAGGAAGTACTTAGTCGACGCAGCGCCCAAGGGACTTCTGACGGCTTCAGAATGAGATGATTTACGCATCTGTCCTTGAAGAGCTTTCCTATTGATCTACTACCTATTGATTATCCGGTTAAAGGCTTTAACGAGGTGAGACACAACACATGACAACAGCATCCAGTCCATTAATAAATCATACGTCCATTGGTCAGAAGATCACCAGCTGTGGCCCGTTCTAATAGTACTAATTTATTTTTAAAAGCGTCTTCCATTGCCGGAGCAGGAGTGTCAAAGATTAAGATTAAGAGATGCTTTATTCGTCCCACAGTGGGGAAATTTCAGTGTTGCATCGCAAGATACAGGCAGTAGGAATGAGGAGCACACAGCACAAGATTAATGAATAATCCATTTACACTAAAATAAAAATAGAAACAAAAAAAACCTATAACTTTAGCATAAAAAGAAGCAGTAAAAAATCTCTATCTTTAGAATAAGAAAGCTAAAATCTCAAACTTTGGCATGATGAAGACGCAAGACTTACATTCAAAATCTCTTGACTTTAGCATATTAAAGAAGCGAAGACAGTGGGGCTGATCCTGGATACTCCACGTTCAACATATTTATGGACATCTGCCCTGTTTTTTAATAATTTAATTTCTTGTGTTTGAAATTCCCCCTTGGACTGCCACCTTAACGTGGTGGGGGAGTTTGAGCACTCGGATGATCCTGGGAGCTATGCTGTCTGGGGCTTCATGCCCCTGGTAGGGTCTCCCATGGCAGACAGGTCTCAAGTGACGAGTCAGACGAAGCGCAGTCCGAAGCCAACCATGGACAGCACGACAATGAGAACCGTGACGTCGCCCGGCATGGCGCAGCCGGGGCCCCACCCTGGAGCCAGGCCTGGGGTCGGGGCTCGCAAGCGAGCGCCTGGTGGCCGGGCCTTAGCCCACGGGGCCCGGCCGGGCTCAGCCCGAAGGGATGACGTGGGCAGTCCCTCCTGTGGGCCCACCACCTGCAGAGGGGGCCGTGGTGGCGAGGTGCAGAGAGGACTGGGCAGCAGTCGAAGGCGGAGACCTCGACGACCCAGTCCACACACCCAACATCTGGCTCTTGGGACGTGGAACGTCACCTCACTGGGGGGGAAGGAGCCCGAGCTTGTGGGGGAGGTTGAGCGATACCGACTAGAGATAGTCGGCCTCACCTCCACACACAGCTTGGGCTCTGGAACCCAACCCCTTGAGAGGGGTTGGACGCTCCACTTTTCTGGTGTTTCCCGCGGGGAGAGGCGGCGAGCTGGGGTGGCCATACTCATTGCCCCCCATCTCAGCCGCCACGTGTTGGAGTTCTCCCTGGTGAATGAGAGGGTCGCGTCCCTCCGCCTCCGGGTGGGGGACAAGTCTCTCACTGTTGTGACAGCCTACGGGCCTAACGGTAGTGCAGAGTACCCGGCCTTCTTGGAGTCCTTGGGAGGGGTACTGGACAGTGCACCGCCCGGGGACTCCGTTATTCTCCTGGGGGACTTCAACGCCCATGTGGGAAATGCCAGTGACACTTGGAGAGGGGTGATCGGGAAGAACGGCCCCCCTGATCTGAACCCGAGCGGTGTTCAGTTGTTGGACTTCTGTGCCAGTCACGGCCTGTCCATCACGAACACCATGTTCGAGCACAAGGGTGTCCATCAGTGCACGTGGAACCAGGACACCCTAGGCCGGAGGTCGATGATCGACTTTGTAGTCGTATCATCTGACCTTCGACCGCGTGTTTCGGACACTCGGGTGAAGAGAGGGGCGGAGCTGTCAACCGATCATCACCTGGTCGTGAGTTGGATCCGCTGGCAGGGCAGGAGGCCGGTCAGACCTGGCAGGCCCAAGCGTGTAGTGAGGGTTTGCTGGGAACGTCTTGCTGAGCCCCCTGTCAGACGGACTTTCAACTCACACCTCCGGGAGAGCTTCTCCCAGGTCCCGGCAGAGGAGGGGGACATCGAGTCCGAGTGGACCATGTTCTCTTCCTCTATCGCCAATGCAGCGGCTCGTAGCTGTGGTCGCAAGGTCTCTGGTGCTGGTCCCGGCGGCAATCCCCGAACCCGGTGGTGGACACCGGCAGTAAGGGATGCCGTCAGGCTGAAGAAGGAGTCCTATCGAGCAATGATGGTTCGTGGGACTCCTGAGGCAGCTGTCCAGTACCGGCAGGCCAAACGTGCCGCGGCCCGGGCCGTTGCAGAGGCAAAAACCCGGGACTGGGAGGAGTTCGGAGAGTCCATGGAGCATGACTATCGGTCGGCCTCGAAGAGGTTCTGGCAAACCGTCCGGCGCCTCAGGAGGGGGAAGCAGTTCTTTGCCAACACCGTGTATGGTGCGGGTGGAGGGCTGCTGACCTCGACTGGGGATATTGTCGGGCGGTGGAAGGAATACTTCGAGGTTCTCCTCAATCCCCCCGTCACGTCCTCTGTTACAGAGGCAGAGGCTGAGGATGTTGGGGCGGATACTTCCATCTCCCTGGCCGAGGTCACCAAGGTGGTTGGCAGCCTCCATGGTGGCAAGGCGCCGGGAGTGGATGAGATCCGTCCTGACTATCTAAAGTCTCTGGATGTTGTAGGACTGTCTTGGCTGACACGTCTCTGCAACATCGCGTGGCGATCGGGGGCAGTGCCAATGGAGTGGCAGACCGGGGTGGTGGTCCCTCTCTACAAGAAGGGGGACCGGAGGGTGTGTTCCAATTATCGTGGGATCACACTCCTCAGCCTCCCCGGTAAGGTCTACTCCAAGGTACTGGAGAGGAGGCTACGTCCGATGGTCGAATCTCGGATTCAGGAGGAGCAGTGTGGTTTTCGTCCCGGTCGCGGAACACTGGACCAGCTCTATACTCTCCATCGGATACTCGAGGGTTCATGGGAGTTCGCCCAACCTGTCCACATGTGCTTTGTGGATTTGGAGAAGGCGTTCGACCGTGTTCCCCGGGGTGTCCTTTGGGGGGTCCTCCGGGAGTACGGGGTCCGGGGTCCTCTGCTGAGGGCTGTTCGGTCCCTGTATGACCGGAGCCAGAGCTGTGTCCGCATTGCCGGCAATAAGTCAGACCTGTTCCCGGTGCATGTTAGCCTCCGCCAAGGCTGCCCTTTGTCACCGGTTCTGTTCACTGTATTTATGGACAGAATCTCTAGGCGCAGCCAGGGGCCGGAGGGGGTCCGGTTCGGGAACCACAGGATTTCATCTCTACTTTTTGCGGATGATGTCGTCCTGCTGGCTCCAACGAACCAGGACCTGCAACATACACTGGGACGGTTTGCAGCCGAGTGTGAAGCGGCTGGGATGAGAATCAGCACCTCCAAATCCGAGGCCATGGTGCTCGACCGGAAAAAGGTGCCTTGCCCTCTTCAGGTGGGTGGAGAGGTCCTTCCTCAAGTGGAGGAGTTCAAGTATCTCGGGGTCTTGTTCACGAGTGAGGGAAGAATGGAGCGTGAGATTGACAGGTGGATCGGTGCAGCGTGCGCAGTGATGCGGTCGCTGTATCGGACCGTTGTGGTAAAGAGGGAGCTGAGCCGAAAGGCAAAGCTCTCAATTTACTGGTCAATCTTCGTTCCCTCCCTCACCTATGGTCATGAGCTGTGGGTAATGACCGAAAGAACGAGATCGCGGATACAAGCGGTCGAAATGAGCTTCCTCCGCAGAGTGGCTGGGCGCTCCCTTAGAGATAGGGTGAGGAGCTCAGTCACACGGGAGGAGCTCGGAGTAGAGCCGCTGCTTCTCCACGTCGAGAGGAACCAGTTGAGGTGGCTCGGGCATCTGTTCAGGATGCCTCCTGGACGCCTTCCTGGGGAGGTGTTCCGGGCACGTCCCACCGGGAGGAGGCCCCGGGGAAGACCCAGGACACGCTGGAGAGACTATGTCTCTCAGCTGGCCTGGGAACGCCTTGGGGTCCCCCCGGACGAGCTGGAGGAGGTGTGTGTGGATAGGGAAGTCTGGGCGTCTCTGCTTAGACTGCTGCCCCCGCGACCCGGCAACGGATAAAGCGGAAGAAAATGGATGGATGGATGGGTGTTTGAATAGTTTCATTGCCTGATCTGTGTTAGTGAATTTAAAAGTTAAAGTTAAGTGAATTTAAAAGTTTTGTAAAGTCCTCCGAGATACTGCTGTGATTTGTGCTCTACAATGATACATAACGTTGAATTGAATTTTGTGGCTGTGGCGTTTGTCGACGTTAGATTTTGCGTGCGTATTCTTCCAATCAATTGAGGATAAAGCAAACAATTCACAAGAGGAATCAAGTCAAGCTGCAGGACCAGATGATTTTATCTTGGCCACATTTGGCTGGTTAAAAATAACTCACATGTGGCCTTAAAGCCGTTGATCACAGAAGGAGAAAAGAAGTTCGCACAGGCAGACCTTTCATCGACCCACTTCCTGATTGGCTGAAGAGGTTAGCGTTTCTCCTCACAAGAGCATCTGATAGGATTTCCTCCGCCAAAGACAAAACAGACGGAGACATCGCAGGAAACACGGCCAACGATTAGTCTCTCGTCCGTCCATAACACTCTCCATTTGGAGCCGCAAGCGTTCACACAAATCCAGCGCTCATCTGCAATCATTTCGCAGACTAATTTTCCAATGAAACGATCTCACAGGATTTTGTAGCTGTAATTTATCTGGGGGAGGTTTTTCGGCTTGTAATGCATTACTTTGGAATAGAGGTCAACAGAACGTCTTTGATCATTTTTTCCCCAAATTACTGTATGTAATGAGAATGTACCACAAGCTGATTTATGGAGGGTCCAGATTGATATTCTGTTATATGATTTATTTGAGTTTCATATAGTGTCGACAGGTGAAACTCAGAAGTCCATTTACTTCTGTACTACAATTTACAATATGAAACTATTATATAATTATATAATTATTATATTTTATTGTGTTGACTTACATTGAAATGTAAACTGTGGGTTGGCGCTCTCTGTGGTCATGGCGTTTATATTTTGATATCATCTTTGTAAATCCAGATATGAGCCATTAAGGGTTGACCAATCAGATGCCTTCACTCATGGGGGGAAACTCGAGCTTGCCTTTTAGCGACTGTCTTAGCAACACATCTGCTCCTGTTACGACGCAAAGCTAACACCGTCGGAACAAATGCCTAACAAGGAAATTGGCTCCAGCTAGCAAATTGGCTCCAGCTAGCATACATGTTCAAATCGGCTTCTAGGCAAAAACTATGGTTGAAGTCAGAGCTCAGTCCACTCCTAATATTTAGTCTGTGGTGTGAATCAGTCAAATGATTTATCAGTTTTCCTCTCCAATCAGACATTGGAGACAAAAGCAGGTGGCGGACATTACGTCAGAATAACTACACAATTCATCTTTGATTTGATTCAGCCGAGGAATACATTTCACTATGAGAGCGTCTACATAACACTAGTGAAACTGGATCACTTGCCTCGACCAATTTAATTCCATTGAGAAAGACACGTGTACAACCCTGGTGTGAAAATCAGACCGTTACTGGATTGAACCATATCTACTCTTCTTACACTTTTTTTAGAAAATGTTGTTATTAATTAGGCTGCTGAAATGTAAGGATTGTGTATACATGCAGATAAGCCTGTCTGATCAAAAGAATAAAAGTTTAAGTCTATGTAGGGTTCAAAAATTATGAATCGGTTACTACGTTAATTATTTGATTTGATTAACACTAAGATGGCAGTTCCAAAATGTAAGTAATAAGATAAGTTACTTAGCGCCTTGGAAAGCTCCCTCTGCTCAATCAGATACAGCTCCTTCCATCTAGACTATCACCCCAGTGGTCAGACCGGTTTGGGAACAACGCCAAATAGTTTTTTATCTTCACATTCTCTGTATTCTTATGCTTTGTTCAAAAATTATCCCACATAAAAGTCTATAATGAGCCCTAAAATATATTGCACTGTTACTGTCCATAATTCAGTAGGGAGAGGGAGAGGAGGGTGGTTGTAATAATTGTATTGTATTGTGTTGTATTGCCATAGTATTCATTTTACAGCACCACCACACGCAAAAAAATATCCCCTTGGAGACAATAACATTTTTGAGTTGAGTTGAAGTCGTCCCAGCAACAATCATGACCCGTCTGCTCACCGTTATATCCGTCTTGGTTGACGTCGCCCATGGGTGCTATAGCCGTGCCGAAGCGCCCAAAGGTGTATGTTCCGGTGAGGGCCACAAGTTTGGTGAAGGCGAGCGGAGCCGTCTGCAGATACAGGTAAACCCGGCCCACTTCCCGAGGTTTACTCTCCATTTCTCTCTCCATGTACAGAGGAGCTCCCACCAACACATCGTCCATCCTGAGACAAGACACAGAGACGGCTCAGACCAGTCACATATCTGCACAGGTGAAAGAGTAGTGGTTCAGTGATCTTAAGTTTGATATAATATACTTCTACACATTGTATCACCCCTAATATATAATAATTTGAATAATGTCAGAATGTCATGGTTTAGATTTGTTCCTGTTTTTAATTTGTAATGCGTTAACCACTGTGTCTTCTATAGTTGTACTTCCTGTTCCCGGTTTCCTGCCCCTCATGTGTCTCGCCTGTGTCTCGTTTGTCGTTAGTGTATCTAAACTTCCTTTTTCCGTCATCGTCATTCCTTTTCCCTTTTCGGTAAATTTTTGTGTTTACTATGGATTTTCATTGGTATCTAATTTTATTAAATCCCTTATTTCTGCAGCTCTGCTTTATGGGTTTCGTGACACAGAATGTGCATTATTTAGAACCACATGTCACTTTACTTAGCCACGAGGTCCATTCCCTCATATTGCTAGAGATTTTATACTTAAAGATGTTAGATGTTATACTTGCTTCTTTATTGTGTTAGATTAGATATTTCATTTTATCTTAGTATAGAATTATTGCAGATGTGAATTATTTTGTGTTCTGTGCTTCTCATTCCTACTGTTCTGTACCCGGCGAAGCATCACTGAAACACTTTTGACCTTTTGTCTAACGTTTGCGCCACATTTTAACAAATATACCATATCCCTAAGCATAGACGCCCAGTTATGGGCAACATCATTTTCTTCTGTTTTTGCAACATTTTCTTCACATAGGAGTGACGGTGTCTGGAAAGTATGATACTGCATTACTACAATTCTTTACAAGGTATTAAACGATTTATTCAATTATTCACGAGTATAACAGCGCTGTAGTTCCATATATGTTGAAGAAAGCTTGAGAAAGTGGGTGCTTCAGAAGAATTAAATGGTCATGAATAATTAAAATCTGTGTAGTTTTGTGTCTGCTCTTTTTCAACTCACAGATTTTCCTTACACTGAATTAAAAGGTCTAGATGAATTGCAATTCTCACATGCAAAGAAATGGATTTTGCAAAGAAATGTGAGACTCACCCATCTGCATTGAGATCAGCGACAGCCACAGAATAACCAAAATAAGACGCCATCTAAAAACAAAAAATCACTATATTATTAAAGGAAGAAAATAATATAGAAATGCTACACATACAAATTTAGAGGAAACTGCACAAGAGGCAGCCTAATGAGCAGAAATGTTACTCCTGTACGCAGATAAAGTATCGCTTGACAGTAAAACATATTCCAACTATAATCTTGATTGAGTCTCTTACATAAACACATTTTGGTTTTTTTCCTCCTTTTTCCTCCCTGGCTTGTCTACGACTCATGTAACTCAGATCAGTGAATACAGGACTTTTTAATACATTTGTTTTGGTTAAAAATGAAAATACTTTGTAAACACATTTTCATGTCATTCTGCAGTTATAAAACCTCTTCTCTGCATGTTCAAGTATATGTAAGTTTAAACAATGATGAATCGATTATTAGATAAAATAAAGTATTTCTTGACAGTAACACATATGGGGTAAGGTTACTGTCAATAAAGACGTGCATGTCTAAAAAGAATGTGTGCATATATATTTATTGGTAATTCATGATTAAGATAATAAATGTATAAATGTGTAAGAAATATTAATTCCATAAAATGTGTTGATAAGAAGATGTTTCTTGTCCCTCTCTAGAAACGTTTTTTTCGGCAGTAGCTAGCTTCAATGCTAGTTTTACAGCTTACCATGTTCCTTTAAAACCAACATGTTTACATTCTTAGCATTTACATTTGATGAAGCCTTGGCCCCGAATCAATGTGGCTAATGTGTTGATACCAGCCCCAACCCTCCAGATTATTCATATTTCCCTGTAAGCTTATCAATATTCACACAAAGAACATCTCAATTGAGGTCTTATTTGCCGCCAACAGACCGCTTTTTCTTTTCTCACGCCATAATCTAAAGTCATTGATTGAGGCCGTGGCTGCAGCCTTGGCCTGCTACTAGTCCTTCAGCCTAAATATGTTTAATTACTTACCTGTTCCCCAGAGAAGTTCATGAGGAAGGTCATGTTGGTAGAGTTAATCACGGCCACCTAAAACAAGCAGAAACAGACTTCTGATCAGTCACAGAACACAAGTCTATTCAATTTATTTATAAGGGCTTTGTTCTCCACAAAATCTGACAAACAGGCATATGAAGAATGCACAAAAAATTCACAAAACCGCATACAAAATTTTATCCAAATGCTTAGATTTCAATAAACTTCCCCCTTGGTATCCACTCTGGGTGTTTTAACATTTTCCCCTGATCCCCCCGTCCTAACCCAGCGCTGGAGAGGAGGAAGGGGGGCTGAGATTCCTTCATAAGACCTAAAATAACAACCACATGGGGACTGCCGTGGGCTACAGGCTGAGGCACAAACACACAGACGTACGCTGACCTGTTCACAGATGTCTCAGAGATGCACTTAACAGGGATAGACTTACGGACGGGAAGAGAGGTGTAAATGTTAATATTAAATCACTTGTTTAACTGCTAACTTATCGGCACTCAAGAGTTCTGGGATGGGTTTCGGAAGAAGCTGGATCAGTCCTGACGGCGACTATTCAAAGGATTGCATTGAGAGTGATGGGTTCAGCATAGAGTGAGTGAAGGGGGTGAGGGGTATAGTCAGAGAGGTCTTGGGCATGAGTCTAGTCTGTGTTTGTGTGTGTGTGTGTGTGTGTGTGTGTGTGTGTGTGCGTGCGTGTGTGTAGGTGTGCATGTTTGTGTAATGTTTGGGTCATAAAATAATGAACGAATATCAGGAGCAACACTACGCAGAGAGTTAAAAAAAGGAAAATGCCATTGATTTGGTATGTTTATGATATGTCCCCTGGCAACTGACCAATCATGTGCCTTCTTTCCCCAAAATCGGCTACCACAAGTACCTCGAGCTTGAAAAGACCAGCGCCCCTCCTGATTGGTTGATTGGTTGTTGTCACTTGGTTCCAGATTCCCCTTCATAGAGCCTGCTTGATCTATTTCTAACCAGCATCTTCCACATTAAGGCAAACTCTAACTTATGGACATTTCTAAGTAATTCCAATCTTTTCAATATCTCTGTTTATCGATTTCCTCGTTTTGAGCCTCTTCTTAACACATAGGGGACGCTCCAGCCTCAGCACTAGTCAGGGGTCACTTGTGTGTGGAGAAGGGTTAGGGGGGTCAGGCCAGGTCAGCAGCCTCCACATGCGGCGGAAGCTCTGTGCCATTTAAGTGGATTGACAGTGATCGCCCTGGGGACATGTTCCCAAGCAGAGGACAGCGTACACATGTCATGCGTACACATGTCATGTGTACGCATGTCATGCGTACGCTGTCATGTGTACGCTGTCATGCGTACACATGTCATGTGTACGCATGTAGCCACCTCCAGCTACACGGATTTAACGTGTTTACTCAAGTATTAACCTGGGTCACTTCATGTTTCTGTAGGATAGTGCAGCAACATCCAGCAGTGCTTAGAACCAGCTTACATAACAGGACTGCATTGAAAACGTGGCAAATATAGAGAGTTTGTCAAATATATTTTCTAGCAGAACTTTTTCTCAATGTTAATATTGTATTGCCCAACTTGAGATTGAAAATAATAGGTGGGGCCACTAGGGGTGTGATATCGCAATACTTTCTCCCGCGATTCGATTATCGATATGCATTTGCCAAGTATCGATATCGATTTTTTTTTTTTGAATTGGTATCAATACTCAATATATGGCTACATTACGCATCTCCATTCTATTTATCATGAAATAAAGAGTATTTTTTCTTTTATTTATGCCATAAATTGGCATATTGTATATTTCTGACCAATATATCAATAATCGTCATAATGTGATATTATCGTTATCGTGAGCTTTGTAACCTGTATCGTATCGTATCGTGAGGTACCCTTAGGTTCCCACCCCTAGGGGCCACTATCCATTTTGCGATAAAAAAAAATGCATTGATTTATATTTATCACTATTATTTAGAGTCCTATAGATTCGAACAACAATAGGTATATTATTAATTGTATAAAACATTTACCTAGTCCTTTAACTAAATTTCCTTCCTGGTCCGATAAGACCAGCTTCTCCTGGACATTTCAAAGGAGAGTGTATCCTGGGAACTGATTTTATCTCCCAAAGTTCAAAAGGGTGAGAGTGACAGCTGGATTAACCAATTAGGGAGGCATATGGTCCGTCCCTATCAAAACCAACATGGCTGCTAACGAGTAAAATAGCAAGGAAACAATAACTGAAGGATTATTTGAGACTAAATTAGATCAGCTTCTGAAAGCTCAGACAATTTCCAAGCCTAAATAAACTAAATAAATGTACATCTTAATTGTTGACACATGAAGGTCTGTGGAAAGACTATTGTCTGTTCTGACAATAGTCTTAAAATGTGAAAGGCTTGTAGGGTCAAACCCAAAAATACATCCGATTTTCTCTATTATTTGTGATAATTCACTTCACTTCACAAAAAACAGTGGCTTGCAAAACTTAAATAGTTTGCAAGCCACCTAAAGTACAGTAGCTTTAACCTGATTGTGCTCTCTAATATGATTATCTATGACCCCTCTTTATTAAAAATACAGTTCATATGAATTGTTTGGTTTGAGCTAAGAGCATGTCATAAAAGAATAGCTCCTCCATCAGTCTCCTTTGGGTGAAGCAGATATTTTGATATTGATTAGAATATTCTGTCATATCATAATTATGTAGGTACCACTATATCTTAACAGTACTATGCCTAGGGTTGAAGTCTGGTTGACAAATTGACTGACTCCTTTTACAAAAAATCCTTTGGATAATTGTAATTCAAATGACTAATTTAATTTAATTTCTGATTAATTTGAAAAAACAAATTTAAACTTTTCTTCACAAACGTTTTTCCTGGTTGTTGCACAAGATGTAGATAGATACTGTACATCTGTGAGACAAATTGGCAAAGAAAGTAAGCAAGCCCCAGGAGAGGGGCTCTGGACTGGTAGTCTAGTCAGGTCAGGCTTGGACTGAAGGGAGAGCAATGGCGGTGTGCATAAGTGAATCAAGATTGCACAAAAACTACTGGACGGTTTATATTTATTTGAATTATGGTTTATAGATGGGATGGGACGCTCAGAATGCACGATTGAAATATTGGCTTCATTGGTTCATGTTGCTGGTTTCATTATCCGTGCAGCACTGAAGATAACTCAACAATGCTATAATTAGAACACTTTCAGTCTCCCATTTCTGCTGGTTTGTGTGTTTGTTTTATTGTTACAAATTTTCTCATCCACAGCGTCTTACTCACATATCCAAAATTCTGCGCTCCTCGCGGGACTCCGGTAATCAGCTCTGAGAAAACACAAAAGCAGAGTTCATTCAGAGTGTGTGTTCACATGTGAGAGTCTCTTTTCTGTACTTTTCTTTCATATTATTCATTTTATATCTTCCAAATGCCCAAATAAACACTTAAATTGAATTATATCTGTATGTGCATTTGCATTTGTATGTGTGTGTGTGTGTGTGTGTGTGTGTGTATGTGTCTGTCTGTGTGTGTGTACTATGCATGGGAACATTTCTGATCAAAAATGTCACAAACAGACCATTTCAACAAACTGAAAAACCTCATTCGCGGAGCCCACCCTGTCAGCGCTGGTGTCAAAGCATGGATGGATCAAGCGCCATGATCTCCGCATGGGACTGATTGATGAGAGCTTCCCACCCACCCTTCTATTCCTAACGCACTATCAAAACCAAAAAAACCTCCACCACAAATAATTCCTCAGAGCCCCAAATCTTGAATCGCAGTCACAGCCAGCTCTTGGCGCTTTGAGGAACACGACCACAACAAGCTCGGCACCACAACACAACTCATCAAGTGGCATGTGTAAGCTCTTAAGTCTTTCTTTAAGAGCCGCTCGCATTGGGGGCAAAGCTAGGGCCTTTGTTGGGGTTGTCTGGGGGGGTAGGTAGGTTAACTCGTAAAGACACAATTAAAGAGTGATTAGTAAAGAGAAGCGGTGAGAGTTACGATGAGAGGTAGGATGTTGGCGTAAGGGATCCAGGAGTGCAACAATAACAGTAGTTTTGTGTAGAAGCACTTTGAGTTGCCTTGTGTATGAATTGTGCTATACAAATAAACTTAAAGTAAATAAGAAGGTCAAAATCCTCCTTCAGCCAAGAGCCAATCAAGTATAATGTCACTTTTCAAACCAGTGGTAACAAATAGCATAAAAATACAGATGTTTTTGTCACTTCTGCATCAGGTCCGCCCATTCATTACAACAAGTTGGACTCTGACTACTTTTGGATATCCGACTACTTTCACTTTAGGGACGAGTGATATCATGTTCAAATGTGAGGAAATGAGGGCTAAAATGTTGGGGTTTACGGAGAATAATATAAGAACAACGTGGAAATACCTAGAAACAGCAGAGGAAGACCAACAGAAGTATTACCCCTAAGTACTTGTAGACTTTTGTACAAGTCTCTCCATGGCCTCGCACCAAAGTACATAAGTAAACATATGTTAGTGCCATATGAACCAACTCAGACTCTGAGGAGCACAGGGACTGGCCTCCTGTTGGTGCCCAGAGTCAGAGCTAAACATGGGGAGGTAGCATTTCAGACGCAGCTATACTCTGAAACAGTCTTCCTGAAATTTTGAGACAGGCTTCTTCTCTGACAATGTTCAAATCCAGGTTAAAACAGTTCTGTTAAACTGTGCATACAAACTAGGGCTTTCCTTTTTAATGATGAAAAAAAGAAGTCTGGACACCCCTGTTTTAGCCAATACCTATATTTGACATTTGCTCCACTGCACAAACCAATAATAAACTGTGCAGATTATAAAATGAAAAAAAAAAAACCTCATGAATCTATTTTTTTGTATTTATTGAAAAGAATTATATGGTTTAATTGATCAGTCATGTTTTAGGTCAGAACAACATTGATAAAGATTGATAAAGAGCAATCGAAAAACAATCACATTTCAGCAAATACAGAAGAGATGCAACTATTTTTTTTACATAAATTGATTTTTTTTGTGTATAATGAGGAAAGCATATTGAAATTTATGTAGCTATACAACTCGTATTTCAATAATCAAAATGCCATCGGTTGACCACTTTTAGAAACTTTAGTAAATACGAAAAATAATGAGCGATTTATTGAGCTTGATGAGGAAGCTATAAAAACATGAAACCGGCTGAAACTGCGGGCAGCGTGACTGTGGCGGAGGCAGGCTTTGTTTTGGTATTCTGTATTTTAAATAAAAGAACAGTGTTTTGTCAAAAGTGCTTATGTGTTTCATTTGTGGTACTGAAAGCTGATGGCTTGTCACACATGCTTTTCATTGGACTTCAGAGCTCAGCCCGAAAGCCTTCAAACTCTGGAATCAAAACACACCAGACTAAACTGGCAAGTCACCAGCGTGCATAAAGTGTAGCTAAAGTGCAATAAGCTGTCTCTTATTTCAGTAATTTTTGGCTTATTTGCATGATATCTAGTTCCTCCAATCAAATATGAACTCAATACCGCTTTTGTCCACCTGCTTGTAATGTGATTTCAGTGCATATGTCCATTAAGCACCTAATATTTCATGTCTGCAGCCTTGACAAGACCTAGAGAAGCCTTATAGAGAGCTCTCCACTAATCATTATCATGACAAAAGCAGGACAGGAACTTCCTCTATCAGTCGCCCCCATGTGAAGTCCCCTTTTAGGTCATGACCCCCCACCAGAAGAGATGGTTTTCATTACAACAGGGCCCTGGTCTGAACTCGGGAGCAGCCCAGATGTGAGCACTCTGTCTGCGTCCCAGTCTGTATGAGACTGGGGAGATCTTCTCACCTTGTGCTGAGTCTCCTGTGAACTCTCCCACAGCCACAGAGTAACCTAAAGGGGAGACAAGGTTACGGTGAGTACGTGTGTTGGAGTGCTGCAGCTACTTGAAAAAATAATAATAATTGAACTATGCGGCCTATTTAGCAATACATCAAATGGTAATAATATCGCCAACCTAATATTGCCTGGAATAGAAGAACCTAATACTTTAAATGCACCCATGTATCCTGATTTTTATTATGCCTTACTCTATTCTCTATTCTTAACCTCTCTTTCTGACTGATGCACTGAGCCAAAGCTAAATCCTAGTCTGTGACTTCCTGTTACTTACATGGCAATAAAAATCTGATTCTGATTCTGACATAGTTCTATCAGCTATTGATCTCAAAAGCTAATGTTGTAGCCCACATTACTGCTTCCCAGTGTGTTTAACAGCAGACAGATACAAGGAAGTGCAGGGATATACTGGTGCACAGGACAAGTTTTTTGTGGTTGTAAAGTTGAATACTCCAGCTTTAAGTCTGTTATTAAGTTAAACCGACTTTTGCAATTACTCTGTGTTTATCTGGTAACAAAAACATTTTCAAACAATATGGAAGAATTTCAAAATATTTGTTATATATGACTATTTTTGATTACATCCATTACAATTTTCCTTTTATGAATAAACCTTGTCACATTGGTGCTCAGACGGGTCTATGTTTTGGGACAGTTTCTCAGCCGCAGTCGCCTCTATCTTGTGAATACACATTACCCAGATAGCTGTCGTCGTGGGAGTCTTCGGCCGCTCGAGTGGACTTCTCACCGGGCACTCGCCGGAGCACTGCCTTCAGCGAGTATCCGTTCAGTATCTCTGCGATCCCAGCTGTCATCACCTGACCTGAGCACAGATCCACACAGAGCAAACAAACATCAGCAGCCACATGTGCAGGGGACTTCAGCTTCATCACGTCGCTGCTAAGAGCATCACAGAGAGGCTATCCAGGCCTCGTGCTAATCTGTCAGAGTCTCAAGGCAACGGATGGTTTTCAAGCTGTGAAAGTGGTGAATAGTCACATTTATATAGAGTTTTTCTACCATTTCAAGACACTCAAAGCACAAAATCAAGAAACCAATCACCCATTCACACACGTTCATACACAGTGTATGGAGACATGAGCAGGTTCAACCAATCAGGTTTGTGTCCGGAGCACATTCACTTCTAACGACACACGCTCTACCAATTGCCACTTTTTATACAATCTGAGTGATTCTATCTATGCCAAATGTGAAATGTACATCTCTCCAGTGTGAGATCAAAAAAGTCTATCTTATCTTATCAACAGAGTTACTCTACATTTGCTCGCCAAAGCAATGAAGAAAACAAAATAGAGCTGTAATAAACAATAATTTTGACAATAAATTAATTGATCATTGATTCATTAAAATCATTGTTTAGAATCCAAGTCAGGGGACATATAGACACAGAGACACAGGTGAAACACATTATGGCGGCAGACTATCAGCAGGGGAACAGGACAGGGAGTAAAACATCAACCAACCCAAGAGAACCAAAATGAAAACAAAGACAAAATAAATGAAAAATTCCACAACATGACACTGCATAAGTAATGACTAATAATCAATTAGTTTTGACTCTAAAACTAATATCAAAAGGGAATATTTTGAATAGGAAGACACAGAAACAAAGCTGAGAAAATGAATTTCTCTCGAGATTAATTCAGATTTTTTGTCCAACACGTTCTTAAAATTAGGAAACAAACTTTTGCTTGAAAACAATGTATTTCAATGTTACATCCTAATTATAGCTTACTGAGAGTTTTGAATTGATCATTATCGCGTTTTCCAGTATTGTTCAGAAAATTCACCAATCACTGATGGTTGGTTTGAATGTTCACTATGTCCTTTAACAAGTGTTTGCTTCTGCCTGTATACAATGAAATTCTATAAAAATCAAAAATCAAATATGAAATAGAATATCGAGATCGAGCAGTTTATAGATTTTTTTAGTTTTTATTATTCCAACTCGCCCAGCCATTCATCTATTAGAGATAAACAAACAATGATTTCCATTTTAAAGATGACATTTTAGTCCAGCAGAGTTTTCAGGCCTTCAAACCTGAGAAGACCCAGCTGTCCTGGTTTGATCTTGTAGAAACTATTTTGTGTTCCAAGTATAGCACCATATCCATCGTTTTGGCCTTCGGAGAACCATCATATCTAATAATAAAACATACATGGCTAAATTATGGCAAAAGGTTTTTATATATATATAAATTGTCTTGTTCCATTTCTGTTTTTTCTATAGAACATACATCATTATGCCAGAGAAGCACCTTTGACATTACTCAGCCTGAGCAGTAGCCATAGATCCTGAGCCTCTATCTTGACCGGTTCAAACGCACAAGTGTCCAACGGCGCGTCCAATTTCTCCCAGAGGAAAACTAAAACACATCGTTACCAGAGAAATAACTTGGGAAAATACTCCAAAGAAAATATCCGTGTCCTTTGCAGAGAGCTTGGTGAATTATGCAGCAGTGCCCTCCCGTTGACACGCAAACAAAAGTTATCCTCGGCTGTTGCACAGAGGGTCAAACAAACAAATGTTTTTTATCAGCAAACTGCCTCAACCTGCGATAAATTGTGCTTTATGTGCGTGTGTGGACTGACGGAGGGAAACGCGCCCTCTTCACCCCCCCTCAACTCTGCCCTGAAGTCTTCCCTTGAGTTATCTCTGCAATAATACATCACAATACGATCTCTGCGTATGATGAATGAGGCCTACTGTCCCTGAGTGGAGCTTGCGGATGCATCGTTCAAAGCAGTGTCTAATTCCAATGCATTTTTCACTGTGCGATAACAAGATACAGGGGATTTCTCAAGAAGATTCCCACTGGAGGATGCAGATCATTGAGCTGGACTTGTGGACTCCAAGAGATACACTTATAGAAAGAGGTTAATATGGAATACTAATGCAAGAGATACATGACTTTTTTTTCTCAGGAAAGAAATATATATGTGTTCTAATATATATAATAGAACACAAGGCACTATTATACATAAAATGGTTCTATTAGTCTGCAATACATTGGTCCAGTTTTGGTCCAGTCCAAGCATGTATTGATTTCGATCCAAATTACTTTAATTAAATCAAACAATGTTGACAAATTACACATCATACAAAAGATAAATGCAAATATAATATATATCATACGCTAAAGATTGGATGAAATATTTGTTGAGGAGGTACACAGGAGTCTGGGACATTCTGCTTATTAAACAACATATTTTGTGAAAATCCAATAAAACAGCCCCTAAAAGATCTGCATGGAAGAATGGGACAAAATACCAACTATGCAAACATGGTGAAGACTTACAGGAAACCTTTGTCATAAAGTTTACATTAAAAAGTATGGTTTTAAAATCATACAATGTTATTTCCAGGATTTTTCACATTTGTCACTCACAGTTGACATAATGGAAAGGATCCCTTGATCCTTCTTTTAAATGGAACAACTTGCACAAATGGCAACTGCCAAATACTTATTTTCCACAGAGAATATTGTTCTGGCATGCTTCCGTAGACAACTTGGAATAAGTGTCCAAAATCTTATCCTGCTGGATTGGCCCAAACATAGTAATTATACCACCCCAACTTTATATCATATTTCCCCTGGTCTTTCCCCTGGTCTTTTTTAAACTTTATTACGATGACAAAAATTAGAAGTCCGTCAAATTCATCTTGAAATTTTTCATTTGGTTCAACAGTTGGTTATTCTCTTGTCTCTTCTCTCTCTGGCAGCTTTACACCCTTTTTTACAAACACAATTTTAACCATGATTTTAAAGGTGATTTGTGCAGAGATTGTTTCCAGTGATAATTATATAAACAAATAAAAAGCCATGAGGATTATATTTCAGTTAGATTCCATTTATTTTTGCATAAATTACAACAGCAAATCAAAAAGTTGTCGATTCTCCAACAACAGATTGAGATGTACCAAACCTCCTTTTTCTTTTTAATAAATATCTTTTGAGTCGTGTATAGCAGGCGTTATCTTCCCAAAGAGTCCTGTCATTTAAACTTGCAAGAGATCACTCCACCCAATCTGTATCAAATCAACAAATAGGAGATTTTAATGCTGAAGAGATCTATTTACTTTGAGCCGGATGACATAACAGCATCACTGAATCTTATGTTGCTAAAGAACGTACAAATCTGCTTCTGATCTCGGCCATTAGCTACAAGGCATCAATAAAAACCATCATTACGGTAAGACAAAAGTAAAAAGCCCTTTGTTTCTGAACTCTTCAGGACACAATATAGTCATTGTAAAAGCTCTGCACGTCTGAGAGGATTGAAACACCAGCTTTAGTAACATCTGGATTCTGCAGCGGCATCGTGTTAACCATCTTTAAATGTAATCTTCTTTCAGCCCCTTTCATTTGGTCCTGTCTCTGTTGTTGCACATTCAGCTACATGCATTTGTGATACAGAATATGTTTTCCCACAAATTCCAGCAGGCATGTTCCTAATTTTCCAAAAAAGCTCAGGTCCCATACTTGAGCTAATCTACTGTATTTATGCCAAAACACATTTGTGAAATAAAATTGTAATTTTTTGAGAAACTATTCTGATGTTAATGCATTGGTTTTATATAGTGCACATGGCATGATTTATTGATTCTATACATGGTGGCGACAGACTACAATTGTAGCCACAGATGCCCTGGGGCAGACTGAGAAAAGCAAGGCCACCAGTATGTACCATCAGCCCCTCCGACCACCACCAAACAATCACGCAATGTGGGTGAAGTGTCTTGCCTAAGGACAACAGCCTAACAACAGTATTGTACTTTCAAATTCAAATAACTATTTATCCATGAGGAACTTCATTTTCAGATAGAGTGTCAGCACGAGTAGGGAATCCACTGCCTCCATGCACCGAGGAAAGGCTGCCTCTGTACAGCTGCAGAAGCCCCACTCTGGCACCTGGTGTTCCCATAGGTCTCCCGTCAGAGTAGAGACCAGGTCCTGCCCTGCTTAGCTTCTGAGGATCAGGCTTTCACAAACAGGTGGCGGCACATTCTAATTGTTTAGTTTAGCGAGAATGGTATTTTAGTGAAGACAAATTTACTGCTAACTATATTTTCATGTATTTCTAACATTTCTAAACAGAAGCCTATAGTTTCTGTTTGCCGCTTCCAGACCTTTAAAATTCTGCTTTGTGTCAACTTGTGATGAATCGCGTAGCCCTCGAAGTAACCCTGTCTGTAATTCGCTCGTTTAACTAATGAACTGGAAATGATCATTTCAAGCATAGAACAAATAAATTCTCTCCATAATGATCAAAAGGTGTTTCCAAGGCAGTCCAGCTGTGTCCCCCTCACGTGGAGCTCTGAGGGAGTCAAACACTTGTCTTCAACAGCTGAATTCTACATTTACAAGCAGCCAGCCCCTGAGCTCAGTGCCGTTTTATCAAGCCGCACATCCATCTTCCAGGTTTTATCTCAAACACACCTTCAGCTTTTGATTGCAGTCCTGGGATTCGGAATCTTGATGAATGCACACAGTTGTTTTCGGTTTTCTTTCTCAATGTATAAAAACAACAACAAAACACTTGCAGCTAAAATACATAACATGCTTCTGCTATTAGTGAAAATCTATGAAAAGCATTGGTCAATACTTTAAATTTAGTACAACTGAAATCTAGTGCTATCAGTCGATCAAAAATGTATCAAATAATGCTTATGAAGTAAACATTTTATAAATAATTGTTCAACATTTTATTTTATGAATAAAATGTTGAATATTTCTATGGGAAAATTGCTCATTTGAGATTCAAGCCAGATCAAAGTCTCAGTTCACAAGGTTCATTTTCTTTATAATGGCATTTTTCTTGTGGGTAATTGATATTGGATTATCAGTAATTTTAACATGGATGTATTATATTATCTGGAAAGGGTCTTGCTTAAGCCCCTCTCCACATAGACAAGGGGCCACCAATGGCGCTGCAGCTTAACATCACACGGGCTGTAAGAATTTTTTTCCCAAAGACCTCAATGTTAACTAAAACGTCTCATCCACAGCTGACAAGAAGCCTACATCTTTCACTAAGATGGGATTTTATGGAGATTTCAGTGTCCCTTGTCCTTCTGAATTTTTCAAACTTCAGAAATCCATGTGTTTTCAAACTTGGATCGCTCTTGCTCCGCTCTGATCAGTGACGTGCTGATTGGTCAAAATAGAAGAAAGAGCCCTGTCAGTCACTATTTGACCCTTTGGGCAGAGAGCTGATTGAGTGAGGGTGGTCCTCTCCTTTTCACTTTTCAGTCTGAAAAAACTGATCTAAAGATTTGACAGATTTTATTACACAGTCTCAGTTTCTGTGGTTTGAAAGTTATGTCCCCCAGCTTTATGTGGTAACAGTGGGCATGTTGCGTTGTTGGTGGTCATTGGAGCCAAACGGTAGTCTCGGCTTCAGGAGAATATTAATAATTCAAACATGCAGCAACTGACGCAAGCACATATCAACTTTGAGTGTGAAAATGACAAGGGGAAATAATTAAGAGATAAGATAAAACTTTGTTGATCTCACAATGGAGAAATGAACATGTTACATTTGGCATAAGATCACTCAGGGTGTGCAAAAAGAAAAAATATAGAGTATCTTAAGTGGAATAAAAGTATTTCATGTACAATTAAAAAGTGACAACAGCAGTGCAAGTTTGCAGTCCTAGTGCAGGTCGTCATTGACTTATTGTACAGTCTGACAGTGGTGGGGATGAAGGCCACGCAGTAGCTCCTTCTTGCACTACGACATGGTCAAAAGTTGTGAAAAGATCATTTTGCTTGTTTAGTCTCTTCGACGATATGAAAAATACAAGCACTTTCTCAAATGCAACTGTGCTTAAAATAAACTTCAAGAACATGTTTCGCAGTATGTGACTCTTTCCATGTCTTTCCTCTGCTTTATCGCACGTGGGCAGAGGGGTAGTTCCTCTCTCTCCACTCCATTACCCTCTGATCAGTTCATTACCAACCCCAAACACTCACTTCCTGCTTCACTCTTCCACAGGGCATCAAGAATGGAGTTCGGCTCAAAGTCGGGAGCCTATGAAAATGTACTGCCTTTTCCAACCACTCCATCAAGCTTTGAACTGGAAACTGTGTCACGCTGGTAAGTCACAAGCATTTGAACTTTTTCCGACAACAAAGTCACCGCAACATGCAGAATATGTGTAAATACGCTGTCGTTACCTTGCCAGTAAAAGCTCCCAGGTCCTCCAACCACCAGCGTTCCTTCCTGAAAGAAACGGTGAGTTAAAGCTGGGGTACATAACTTTTTATCACATTGCGTAATACATTTGTTTGTCTCAACAGAAATAGTAAAACTTTGTAAAGAAATCACACCACAACACACTGGCATTATCTTATTAGAAACCATTTGATCTTTTGCATTCAAAGAACCTTATGAGTCACTATTTGATGCTTTGGGCTGGGAGCTGATTGGCTAGATGTGAAAACTAGTGATAGTGGTGCAGTGACATCATACTATTACAGGACTGAGACATGAGCTCTGAGACAGAAGGGACATTCTCGATATTAGCGTGGAAGGATCTAAAAATAACTCAAGGTATATTTTTGATTTTGTCCCTACGGTTAAGCTAATACCGTATTTCTCAATGATGTTCTCTTTGTATGTATCTTTGATATTTGTTAGTTTTTTACAACCCTAACATAGTGAGCTTGAGACATGTTGCCCAATCCACAACTCACTCTGTGTTGTCAGCAAGAGGAAATCCAATAAGGCTACAAACCTAATTTTAAAACCAATTTAAAATAATGCTTACACTGAGAGAACCTAAAGGACGATGCTTGTCAGTTACTTCATATTTAGAAAGTTGATTCTTAAATACATGGGCTGGAAATAAGGCCAAAGTCACACTCGAGCCATTATAACATATGATAACGGACATTTTCTCTTCGTCTTCAGGGTTGCAACTAACAATGTTGATGAAAATGCATTAACCAATCACAACGGTTCTTAGACTTTTGACACAAAGGAGAAACTGAGAATAACGTGGCTTTCAAAGTACTAAAAGTAGTAATAATGTTTGACCTTTTCTAGTACCACTTCAGCTAACCAACTTTCTTTTTTTACACCTGCTACAGTAGGAACTTTTCTATTATGACTATATTGTTTCTATGATAGTTCAAAATGAAGATTCACGCAAGATAGAAAATGATTGGACAGTACAAGAAAATGAGACTTTGTGGAAGTAGAATCCCATGTCTTTTTTTACATGAATAATAAAGTGTTAAAACCACGTCTCTCAGCACATGTTTGTTTGTTGAAGGTTATTGAAAATATTTGATGAGTTCCAATGAATCCATACATTTAACAGCCCAATATTATTAGTTATCTTTATTTATATAGTTATCTTTATTTATATACCGCCTTTCACAGACCAGAGTCACAAAGCGGTTTACAATTGTTATTTTTGGGCACTTGTCCTGTCACTCCACACAGAGATGGGAGCGGGGTCGCCGAACAAGAGGCGCATGCCAGACCTATTGTACATATTTTTGGTGGTAGGGGAAACCGGAGTACCCGGAGGAAACCTACGCAGACACAGGGAGAACATGC